>KV010186.1:188206-198808 GCA_001598015.1 Dorcoceras hygrometricum | reverse complement strand
GCGGCAAAACGGTCATTTTGCTATTTAGGGTTTGATGATCTGAAAAATTGTTTTTCACATCATAACATTCAGTTTTGGAAACTGAGTCGATCGGTCCGATCGGATCGGCGATCGGAGTTGCGATGAAGTCACAGCGATAGATATCGTCATTTGGACCCGGGCCCGTTGGACCGGCCCAAGTCCAACTTGAAGTCTATTTAATTAAGACTAAGTGACTTAATCAAAGACACAAGTCATAACCCTAAACCTAAAATCAGCCGCCACCCTCCCTCTCCTCTCTCGACCACGCCGCCGCCGCCGCCGCCGCTGTGCGCCGCCGCCCAACTTCGCCGGAATTTCGTTCCGGCCTAGTTTTTCGTGGAGAATCCGATCGTGCTGATCTCGTCAGGACTTCTAGTGCAGTCTGACGAAGGAGTCTCGAATCTGGTCGTGGACCGGATTGACGTAACTACCGCAATCAACCGAGAAGCGCCGGGTTCTTGAAACACCGGTTGGAGCCAGGCACAAGTGCCAGCGAGGTAACACGCCTGAAACACCCTATGTATGTTGATACATTGATTGTTGATTTTTCGTATTGATCGCATCCCGGACAAATTTTATTGTTCTTCCGCTGCCTGCCGGGGTGCGGATCCGGATCCACCCAACACTTGGTTGTACTGATTAGTCCTCACGACTCGAAACGTCATTGAGACTCTACATGATAGGCGTCTCACTTTGACCCGTTTGCCGACTCACTTGGGGTCATAAGACGTCGGGATTGGGTGAGACCCCGATGCTGTTAGAGTAGATGCCCAACTAGCCAACTTGTGGCGTGTGGGTTTTATAGACTCTTGTACAAACAATCTTTATATATGATATTCGCATTTACTTATATGGCATTCTTTACTTTCATTATGTGTGTAATGATTTACAATTGCGTTGAGTAAAGACCTAGAATCAACTGAAGCGTATGTTAGATGTGATAGTGGGTATGACGGCTATCATGAAACACATCTAATAGTCGCTGTGTATTCTGAACATGTTCCTAAACTGGTTCTTGCAGGCACTATCAGTGATAACTAGGGGATCATGGGGCGATGTTGCTAGACGCTCTTACCATGATCCATTGGGCAAGTCCGGGATTGTGATTCCGGAGCCACAATGATTGTGGGCCCACGGCTAGCTGTATTCCTGAACCATTGAGGGTCACACAAGTACTGGATTCGAGATTTCCGCACGGATACTCAGCTCAATGTGTTGAGCATAGGAGGAGGATTTTGGGGAGTACGACTTTCCAAAAGTCAACAGGGGTCAAATCGTTATTTCCCGCTGTTGAGGGGCAAAACGTTCAATTTGCACTGGGGTTCTGAAAAATGGTTTTTCAGATCATAGTAATCAGTTTTGGAAACTGAGTCGATCGGTCCGATCTGATCGGCGATCGGAGTTATGATGAAGTCACGGTGATAGGGATGAACCGAATGTTCATACGTTGGACCCGGGCCCGTTGGGCTGGTCCAAGTTTATCACTTGTCGATTTAATTAGACTTAAGGCCTTAATCATAATATGAGATACACACTAACCCAAAACCTAAAGCTCTTGGCCGCCACTCTCCCCTTCTCACAAGCCGCCTCCGCCGCCGCCGTGCTTGCCACGCCGCCGCCCCTCGCCGGAATTTGTTCCGGCCAACTTTTCGAGGAGAATCCGTCCGCGCTGATCTCATCAGGCCTTCTAGTGCAGGCTGATGAAGGAGTATCCCTTCCGGTCGTGGACCTGATTGACGTAATCTACCGCCGCCTACCGTGAAGTGCCGGTTTCCTCGTGAAACTGGTCGGAGCCAGGCGCCTAGACGCCAGCAAGGTAACTGACTAAACACCCTATGAATGATTCATATTGTGTTATTATTGAATTGTATTGAACGTTTCCCGGCCTAATTTTGTTCTTCCGCTGCCTCACCGGGAGACGGGATCCGGATCCACCACGGTTCCACAACAGTGTTATAAGAGCTTTGGCTCGGATCCTTCAATACAATTGTGCCATATTGTATCTAATCTTGAAATTGCAGATCGAAAAAACTGAAATTTTTGGCAGTAGGCGCGCTGCGTTGCGCCAATGATGGCCGCCTTGAGATCGCGCGCTGGCCGCACGATTGTTTCTTGCTGGCCTACGATAGGCAGTGCTGGTCGTATTGGATTTTATCCATACTGATGTGTGCGGCCCGTTTAGTATTGGTACTAAATACGGTCACACATACTTCATCACCTCTACCGACGATTACTCTAGGTATAGGTACTTGTACTTGTTAGCCATAGCCGCATGGTACGACTATGAGATATGGCAAATGGATGTGAAAACTGCGTTCCTTAATGGAAACATTAAGGTAGAGATCTATATGACGCAGCCTGAGGGTTTCACATCTGTTGGAAGCGAGCATAAGGTATGCAAGCTTCAGAGATCGATCTACGGTCCCAAACAAGCATCACGAAGTTGGAACCTGAGATTCGATGAAACAATTAAGGAATTTGGTTTCATCAAGAATTCCGAGGAGCCATGTGTATATAAGAAGGTAGTTAAAAGCGCTGTGACATTCCTAGTACTTTATGTTTATGACATTCTACTCATTGGGAATGATGTAGGAATGCTGCAGTCAACTAAAGTCTGGTTGTCTATTAGATTTTCGATGAAGGACATGGGTGAAGCATACTATATTCTTGGAATACAGATCTATCGGGATAGATCGAAACGGATGCTCGGACTCACCCAAGCCACCTACATTGATACCATACTTAAGAGGTTCTCTATGGAAGAGTCCAAGAGAGGACACCTACCTATGTGACACGGGGTCACTCTATCTAAGTCTATGTGTCCGAAGACTGATGAGGAGATAGAGAGTATGACACGTGTGCCATATGCCTCGGCAATAGGTAGTATTATGTATGGCATGATCTCGACTAGATCGGATGTCGCATATGCTCTGAGTGTCACGAGCCGCTACCAGGCCAACCCCGGCCAATCGCATCGGAAGGCTGTGAAGGATATTCTTAAGTACTTGCGAAGGACTAAGAATATGTTCATGGTCTATGGGGGTGGTGAACTGAAACTGGAAGGCTACACTGATTCTAGCTTCCAGTGTGACGTGGATGATTCGAAGTCAACCTCTGGATTTGTATTCATGCTCAATGGTGGTGCTGTCTCTTGGAAGAGTTCCAAGCAAGACACCATCGTGGATTCAACCACTGAGGCTGAGTACATCGCAGCATCAGCTGCTGCTAAGGAGGCCGTTTGGATAAGTAATTTCGTCCAAGAGTTGGGCGTCATTCCTAATGGAGTTGGTCCAGTCCCGGTGTACTGCGACAACACGGGTGCCGTTGCGCAAGCAAAGGAGCCTAGGTCTCACCAAAGATCCAAACACATACTGAGGAAATACCACATAATCCGGGATATTATGGCTAGAGGTGACATAGCAGTTGAGAGAGTCGTCTCTGCGGACAACGTTGCTGATCTACTTACGAAGCCCTTGCCAGGACCCTTGTTTGAAAAACATCGCGAAACAATGGGACTACGTCTGATGAGTAGTTGGATTTAGGGCAAGTGGGAGATTGTTAGAGTAGATGACCAACTAGCCAACTTGTGGCGTGTGGGTTTATAGACTCTTGTATGAAACGATCTTTATATATGATATTCGCATTTATTTATGGCATTCTTTACTTTCATTGTGTTGTATGATGATTAACAATTGCGTTGAGTAAAGACGTAGAATGCACTATAGTGTATGTTAGATGTGAAAGTGGGTATGACGGCTATCGTGAAACACATCTAATAGTCACTGTGTATTCTGAACATGTTCCTAGTCGATTGGGCCGTCAAAATGAGGATAAGGCCGCCCGAGCTCGAGACTAGTATCTGCGATGCAAAGTACCATGTTTCATTGGTAGGGAACATTGTGATGTTCTGAGCATGCAGATAGATAGTGACCTGGTGATCTATCGAACTACCCTCGTTCGGACTTTCCAAGTGGTTACCATTTGTCGAGTGGATAAGTCCGAGGTCTTGGTTGTACTGATTAGTCCTCACGACTCGAAACGTCATTGAGACTCTACATGATAGGCGTCTCACTTTGACTCGTTTGCCGACTCACTTGGGGTCATTAGGCGGCGGGATTGGGTGAGACCCCGATGCATGTAGGAGTCGATGCATCGTTGTCGAGGATTCACCGCTCGCAGACATGCGTGGATATCCTATGCTATCTGAGGGGATAATAGTATATAAATCTCTGGCCAGAGTACTAGAAGTGTTTTAGGTAAATGGGTTTACCTAGTTACACTCGCGATGTCACTATTCGATCTCCAAGATGTATGCATAGATATCGGATCTATAAGTTTTGGAAACTGAGTCGATCGGTCCGATCTGATCGGCGATCGGAGTTATGATTAAGTCATGGTGATAGGGATGAACCGAATGTTCATACGTTGGACCCGGGCCCGTTGGGCCGGTCCAAGTTTATCACTAGTCTATTTAATTAGACTTAAGGCCTTAATCATAATATGAGATACACACTAACCCAAAACCTAAAGCTCTTGGCCGCCCCTCTCCCCTTCTCACAAGCCGCCGCCGCCGCCGCCGCCCCTCGCCGGAATTTGTTCCGGCCAACTTTTCGAGGAGAATCCGTCCGCGCTGATCTCGTCAGGCCTTCTAGTGCAGGCTGACGAAGGAGTCTCCCTTCCGGTCGTGGACCTGATTGACGTAATCTATCACCGCCTATCGTGAAGTGCCGGTTTCCTCGTGAAACTGGTCGAAGCCAGGCGCCTAGACGCCAGCAAGGTAACTGACTAAACACCCTATGAATGGTTCATATTGTGTTATTATTTAATTGTATTGAACGTTTCCCGGCCTAATTTTGTTCTTCCGCTGCCTCGCCGGGAGACGGGATCCGGATCCGTCACGGTTCCCCAACACGCAGAGCTTCACCAGCTGACAACAGATATCTCTTGCGAAACAACCAAAAGCTGATAATAGATCTCTTCAAAAACCCATCAGCGGCTGATCTCGCGAATTTACACAAAACGACGACGCGTCAACTAATCTAAACGACGCGTAATGGTTACGTAAGCATTGCTGCCAAAAGCTGGTCACTCAGTCGCAATAATCAAAACGCAGCGTTTCAACTTATTCAAACGACGTCGCTTCTCATCATTCTCGTATTTGTGCGCCTGCTGCTAGCAGCAACCATTCTAAGCGCAACTACTGGCAGCAGATAACAACGCGTCACGCCTGCGTCATCTCTACTGATTCAAAATCCACCAGCTGAGAGCTACAGTACCGTTGACCCGCGTTGACTTCCTAAATTCGCTACGACTGGTGTCTAAACAAAAGCGCAACATCTGAATTACAATGGGAAAATCAGATTTCACGCGCAAAACCTTCAAAATTCATGCGATAATTCCCAAATCAATTCGATTAATCACAAACTAAAAGTCTGATTCCTCACATTCTCCCCACCTTAAGAGATTTCGTCCTCGAAATCAAGGCAATATCAAGGAAAATCAATCAAACAATCAGAATACGAAACAGAAATTCATCAAATTCAAACCCAAGAGTTCAAGATAACTGGGCAATCAACAAACGACAATTAGGGAAGAACATAACCAGAAACCAAAATCTAATACAATATCTACTCAAACAGATGCGGCCACTCGTGCTGCATCTTCTCTTCCGGTTCCCAAGTTGCTTCTTCTTTGCCATGCTTGCTCCATTGGACCATCACCAACGGAACTACTTTTGTTGGTCTTTGTTTTCGAAGGAAACTTAGCAGCCGCTGATTTAAAATGAGTGATTAAATATTTTGCGCTGCTATAAGCGAGCTGCAATAGCTCAATGTTCTTGAACATCTAAAATAAACAGAGCACCGGAGACAGATCTGGTATGATTTAAAAATCATGCGGAAAATACCAGAACTGAATCCTAATAAAACCAACTCAAACAGATTTATGTTCCACATAAATCTGTTCGAGACTTACTGTGCTTGTGTGCTGAACTGTATGCGTGAGTGCTAAAATATAAGCAAGTGCTGAATTATGCGATGCTAAGTATAAAATACAAGTGCTGAAATCTGTGTATGCGTGCTAAAGGAAAAGCAAGTGCTGAAAGCTTAAAGAGAAGGACCAGTTGGTTTGTTTCTGGAAGTTCGGACCCCAATGTCCTACATCTCCCCTTCTTCCACCTCGGAAGGCTCCACTAGAAGACTTTGATCTATACAACACGTACAGACCCAATCCCGCAACCAGCAGCTGCGAGAACTCCTAGACTTCACAAATGCACACCAGCCGCAACTGTGTGACTAACTACATACACAAGTTTAACGTCATCGTGCTTGGACGGGACCTATTTGTGAAATGCGACTGGTTCTACTGTAGCTCCCTGCTGATTGATGACGTCACTGCTGATGTCATCTACGCTTAGCGCTCCAGCTGAACTTTCTTCATCTGCTGATTGTGATGACATCACTGCTGATGTCATCATCGCTGAAACCAGATCTTGCACTTCTTCTCAACTGCTGATTGTGATGACGTCATCCTTGATGCTCATTGCTTTCTCCAGAATATGTGCTGACGTCATCACTGCTGATAACAGCTCTTGTTAGCGCTCCACTGAACATATTCTTCTTCGATCTAATTCTCCAGCAGACTTCGCAATTCCTGTTCCAGCTGGTTCAACTTGGCCTCCGCCTGATTTCGAACACCTGACTTAACTTTGGACGTCTCCATTGCTAATCCAGCTGCCGATAACAATTAAGAACTAAACCAGCTGCTGAACTTAATCTTGTCAAACCATCTGCTGGACAAATTCAGCTTCACGACATCTTCTTCTTCGTTCCTAAAAAGCTGTACACTTAAGTAGAATTGTTAGAAACACAATAACAGGTTTTGTGTAATTCAAAACTTAATCAGGATCTGTCAAAATAGATCCATCAATCTCTCCCTTTTTGATTTACACAAAACCTTAAATAATCAATGCATGTTCTAACAATTCTCTCCCGTTTTGTGGGAATCAAAAAGAGATCGAACTGCTGGTCTTCCCGATATTTAAAACAAAACTCTCCCTACACTGTTACAACAAAAGCAACGTAACAGCAGGAGTTTTAAATTTGAAAAACAAAACCAGCTTTTGGGAAGCACCATATGCAAGAGCTATATGATTTTGAAACTGAACTGATGCATAGCTCAAATTAACAAAGACAGTGACGCCACTCTCGCTGTCTTTTATAACATAAGCTTAAAACGATTTTTTTTTAAAAAAATTTTGGCACCAACTGGAAATCCGCAAAACAGAACATTTAAAACAAATCAGAGCATCGAAATATTGTTTCAAATAACAATGTGCTACTGAGTTACTTATGTATGCAGAACCAGTAAACAGAGAACAGCTCAGATTTTCATACTTCTATTTCGTCCCATGTGCTTGTCACCGAGCCTCGCTCCAAGTGATCTTACAGCACAACGAAAATAGAAGCTTGGCATCCGCACGGGACTCGTGCATCCCGTGACAGTTCATCAAAAGAAAATCGGTTCTATATTAAAATAGATCAACTGGCCTTCATAAACAAGCTTCTCAAAACAGTTAAAACAATAAAAACATAGCACATGTGTTTTAAAATCAGTGCTCATTCAAAAACAACCCGCTCTGATACCAATTGTTGGTCCCTGTTTTCGAAGGAAACTTAGCAGCCGCTGATTTAAAATGAGTGATTAAATATTTTGCGCTGCTATAAACGAGCTGCAATAGCTCAATGTTGAACATCTAAAATAAACAGAGCACCGGAGTCAGATCTGGTATGATTTAAAAATCATGCGGAAAATACCATAACTGAATCCTAATATTTTAAAACCAACCCAAACAGATTTATGTTCCACATAAATCTGTTCGAGACTTACTGTGCTTGTGTGCTGAACTGTATGCGTGAGTGCTGAAATATAAGCAAGTGCTGAATTATGCGATGCTAAGTATAAAATACAAGTGCTGAAATCTATGTATGCGTGCTAAAGGAAAAGCAAGTGCTGAAAGCTTAAAGAGAAGGACCAGCTGGTTTGTTTCTGGAAGTTCGGACCTCAATGTCCTACATCTCCCCTTCTTCCACCTCGGAAGGCTCCACTAGAAGACTTTGATCTATACAACATGTACAGACCCAATCCCGCAACCAGCAGCTACGAGAACTCCTAGACTTCACAAATGCACACCAGCCGCAACTGTGTGACTAACTACATACACAAGTTTAACGTCATCGTACTTGGACGGGACCTGTTTGTGAAATGGGTTTTGATTCACTCGCTAAACAATTTAGCTCAACTCACAAAATGTGCGAGTGAATCTGTGTGTGAGAATTACAGTGTAGGCACAACTTTCGAATAAATCAATCTCACACACTCGAGAAGTAGCTTCTACACAAGCTAATCTAGACTCAGAAGCAGACACTCAATAAGCGCTCCTCTCTAATGGCGGTCTGCTGCTTCGTCTCCAGGAATCTTCCCTCTGTTTTTGTTTCTTCGCTCAATCAACAATCGTCGTTGTTAGAGTAGATGCCCAACTAGCCAACTTGTGGCGTGTGGGTTTATAGACTCTTGTATATGACAATCTTTATATATGATATTCGCATTTCATTTATGGAATTCTTTACTTTCATTGTGTTGTATAATGATTGACAATTGCGTTGAGTAAAGACCTAGAATGCACTATAGTGTATGTTAGATGTGATAGTGGGTATGACGTCTATCATGAAACACATCTAATAGTCACTGTGTATTCTGAACAAGTTCCTAGTCGATTGGGCCGTCAAAATGAGGATAAGGCCGCCCGAGATTGAGACTAGTATCTGCGATGCGAAGTACCATGTTTCATTGGTAGGGAACATTGTGATGTTCTGAGCATGCAGATAGATAGTGACCTGGTGATCTATCGAACTACCCTCGTTCGGACTTTCCAAGTGGTTACCATTTGTCGAGTGGATAAGTCCGAGGTCTTGGTTGTACTGATTAGTCCTCACGACTCGAAACGTCATTGAGACTCTACATGATAGGCGTCTCACTTTGACCCGTTTGCCGACTCACTTGGGGTCATCAGGCGTCGGGATTGGGTGAGACCCCGATGCATGTAGGAGTCGATGCATCGTTGTCGAGGATTCACCGCTCGCAGACATGCGTGGATATCCTATGCTATATGAGGGGATAATAGTGTATAAATCTCTGGCCAGAGTACTAGAAGTGTTTTAGGTAAATGTGTTTACCTAGTTACACTCGCGATGTCACTATTCGATCTCCAAGATGTATGCATGGCTATCGGATCTATAGCGACTCTCGATTTATCAATGGTCGTTGATCTGATCGGGATATATGGATTTAAAGGACCGTACTGTACGCTAACCACGACCAACTGGTTCTTGCAGGCACTATCAGTGATACCTAGGGGATCATGGGGCGATGTTGCTAGACGCTCTTACCATGATCAGATGGGCAAGTCTGGAATTGTGATTCCGGAGCCACAATGGTTGTGGGCCCACGGCTAGCTGTATCCCTGAACCATTGAGGGTCACACAAGTACTGGATTCGAGATTCCCGCACGGATACTGAGCTCAATGTGTTGAGCATAGGAAGAGGATTTTGGGGAGTGCGACTTCCTAAAAGTCAACAGGGGTCAAATCGTGATTTCCGCTGTTGAGGGGCAAAACTGTAACGCCCCAAAAATCCATAGGACCACATTTATGCATCCTACTAATCTTTTGGGCCATTTTGGTAATTTTAAATGTTATGTGTCTGCTGAATTGTTGTTATCAGTAGGAAAGATGCGCTGCGGCTGGTTCCAGCAGGTGACTCCAAGGAGCGATGCACGAGCTGAATTTTAAATCGATTGGAAAATGCTTTAAGGAGGTGAAATGTTTTCTTTAAGAGAAGGTTTGGTGTTTTACAAATTAAAATGATATGAAGGGAATTTTACTAAATTTTAAAAGTGTGTCACGCTTGATTTCTCAAGTAGCTTGCCACTAATCCCTTTCATATAAAAAACCTATTTTCAAAGCAAGATTTTCATCATTTGCAAAGAAAAGTTTTAAAGTGTTCTTAAAAGAAATTCCAGAAGAGTTCGTGCGTTGCTCAAAGGGAGGATTTCTGCAGGAATTAGCTGTTGTCGTAAAGCTTTGATTAAGGCAAGAAAAAGCTGATCCTTTGTGATGAATCTGCTTTGACAGATCCTGATTAAGTTTTGAATTACACAAAACCTGTTATTGTGTTTCTAACAATTCTACTTAAGTGTACAGATTCTAGCTATCGAAGAAGATGATGAACAGTCGAAGAATCTGTCCAGCCGATGGTTCACAACATAAACAATCAGCAGTTGGTTTGGTGTTCATGGAATCGGCAGCTGGATTAGCAATGGAGACGTCCAAAGTTGAATCAGCTGTTCGTAATCAGGCGGAGGCCAAGTTGAACCAGCTGGAGCATAGTGAACCAGCTGGAACGATGACAACCAGCTGCAAGCACTAAAGAGCGAAGTGAACCAGCTGGTACATGTATTGAGAAGTCTGCTGGAGAAATAGATCGAAGAAGAAGATTCCAATTATAAGTACTGTTGACGAATCT
>KV010186.1:157874-169441 GCA_001598015.1 Dorcoceras hygrometricum | reverse complement strand
CTCCTGCGAAGGAGGAAAAGTCCACCAAGAAGCCAAAGGCAAAGGCTTTCAAGCCAAACAAGCATGAGGATGTTTGCCACCACTGCCACAAGCCTGGGCATTGGATGAGGAACTGCAAGGAGTACCTCGAGCAGTTGCGAACTGCAAAAGGTATGTTCTATATTGAAATAAATATGTCTCTTAGTTCGACTTCTTGGGTACTTGATACCGGATGTGGATCTCATATCTGCAATGATTTGCAGGTGATGACAAGAAGCCGACGTCTTAGAGAGGGTGAGACCCGACCCACTTGAGGCTTGGCAATGGAGCAAGAGTTGCTGCAGTAGCTATAGGGGATGTTTATTTATTTCTGTCTTCTGATTTTAAGTTGTTGTTGAGAAACGTTTTATTTGTTCCCGAATTAATAAAGAACATTATTTCTGTTTCTATGCTTGATAGTGATGGATATTCTTGTATGTTTGCTAATTCGATTTGCAATATTTACAAGAATGAATGTTTAATTTGAATTGGGGAACGCGAAAACGATTTATACACCTTAAAATTAAAAGAAGTTCCAACTCGCAATGTCGAAGCACATACAACAACGATTAAAAGGAAACATGATAACTTGAACCCAGCACAACTTTGGCATGCTAGGCTAGGGCATATTTCTCTAAGAAGGATGAACAAGTTAGTTAGGAGTGACATGTTTGATCTGTCAGACATTAACTCCCTACCGACTTGTGAGTCTTGCCTTAAGGGAAAGATGACTAAGCAACCCTTCAAGGGCAAGGGTGAGCGTGCTCAAGGCCTATTGTATTTGATCCATACTGATGTGTGCGGCCCATTTAGTATTGATACTAAATACGGTCACACATACTTCATCACCTTTACCGACGATTACTCTAGGTATGGATACTTGTACTTAATGAAGCACAAGTCTGAATCCTTTGAAAGGTTCAAAGAATTCAAGGCTGAAGTAGAAAATCAACTAGGCAAAAGTATTAAAGCACTTCGATCCGATCGAGGTGGTGAATACTTGAGTGCTGAATTTCAAGACTATCTGAAAGAGAATGGGATTCTCGCATAGTGGACCCCTCCGGCCACACCACAGCTAAATGGTGTAGCGGAGCATCGTAATCGGACCTTGTTGGACATGGTTCGATCTATGATGAGCTTCACTGAACTTCCTACCTTGTTTTGGGGCTATGCGCTCGAAACGGCGGAAATGTTGTTGAACAATGTCCACACCAAGGCAGTGGATAAGACTCCATATGAGATATGGATGGGCAAACCACCCAAGTACTCATTTATGAGGATTTGGGGATATCTACGTGAAGCAGACAGTGGGAGACAAGCTGGATACGAGATCCATCTTATGCTACTTCATTGGGTATCCAAAGAATTCCATTGGATACTACTTCTACTATTCCAGCGAAACAAAAGTGTTTGTTTCTAGGAATGCCACCTTTATGGAAAGGGAATTTCTACTTGATAGAAAGGGCAGAATAGTAGAACTCGAAGAGGTTCGAGATCCAATCGAAGTACCAGGTGAGTCTCCCGCACCTCCAGAGCCAGTACCAGAAATGGTCGCACCTAGGAGATCCGAAAGGGTTCCTAGGGCTCCTGAGAGATATGGTTTTCTCCTTGAAGATGATCAAGGTGATCAAGTTGTTGGATCTGATCCAATAACTTTCAAGGAGGCAATTTCCGATGCTGATTCTAATTTATGGCTTGAAGCAATGCAGTCTGAGTTTGACTCAATGCATGCTAACCAAGTTTGGACTCTTGTTAACCCTCCCGAAGGAATTGTTCCTATTGGGTGTAAATGGGTATACAAGAGGAAACTTGGGCCTGATGGTAAGGTAATGACCTACAAAGCACGACTGGTCGCGAAAGGTTACACTCAAAGGCAAGGTGTTGACTATGATGAAACATTATCGCCAGTCGCAATGTGCAAGTCGATTAGAATCTTGTTAGCCATAGCCGCATGGTACGACTATGAGATATGGCAAATGGATGTGAAAACTGCGTTCCTTAATGGAAACATTAAGGAAGAGATCTATATGACGCAGCCTGAGGGTTTCACATCTGTTGGAAGCGAGCATAAGGTATGCAAGCTTCAGAGATTGATCTACGGTCTCAAACAAGCATCGCGAAGTTGGAACCTGAGATTCGATGAAACAATTATGGAATTCGGTTTCATCAAGAATCCCGAGGAGCCATGTGTATATAAGAAGGTAGTTAAAAGCGCTGTCACATTCCTCGTACTTTATGTTGATGACATTCTACTCATTGGGAATGATGTAGGAATGCTGCAATCAACTAAAGTATGGTTGTCTAGTAGATTTTCGATGAAGGACATGGGTGAAGCATCCTATATTCTTGGAATACAGATCTATCGGGATAGATCTAAACGGATGCTCAGACTCACCCAAGCTACCTACATCGATACCATACTTAAGAGGTTCTCTATGGAAGAGTCCAAGAGAGGACACCTACCTATGTGCCACGGGGTCACTCTATCTAAGTTTATGTGTCCGAAGACTGATGAGGAGATAGAGAGTATGACACGTGTGCCATATGCCTCGGCAATAGGTAGTATTATGTATGGCATGATCTCATCGGCGATCGGAGTTATGATGAAGTCACGGTGATGGGGATGAACCGAATGTTCATCCGTTGGACCCGGGCCCGTTGGGCCGGTCCAAGTCCATCATTAAGTCTACTTAAAGTAGACTTAGACTTAATCACTCATAACTTGCAACAAACCCTAACAACCCTAGCTCCAAGTGGCCGCCCCCCTCTCCTCTCTCAAAAGCCGCCGCAGCCGCCGCCCTGCGCCGCCGCCACCGCCGCCGCCTCTCTTGCCGGAATTTGTTCCGGCCAACTTGACGAGGAGAATCCGTCCACGCCGATCTCGTCAGGCCTTCTAGTGAAGGCTGACGAAGGAGTCTCCCTTCCGGTCGTGGACCTGATTGACGTAGTCTACCGCCGCCTACCGTGAAGTGCCGGTTTCCTCGCGAAACTGGTCTGAGCCAAGCACGAGTTGCCAGAAAGGTAACCCCGAGAAACACCCTATGAATGGTCATAGCATGTTTTGTTTTGAACTGTATTGATCGTCTCCCGGCCAAATTTTTGTTCTTCCGCTGCCTCGTCGGGAGGCGTGATCCGGATCCGCCGTGGTTCCCCAACAGTCGTCACATCAAACTTCTTCCTTCAAATCTTCTCCCTTAAATAGCCTCTGTTTGAATATAGCCGTTAGACAAATTCCAATATCTTCTGCGCTTGTTACGGCTAAATCATCGTCTTTCCAAATGCGTGCAATGCTCCTCTGTAAATTTTACTATTCCCAGAATAGTACAAATCTTGTTCCCTTAATTCCAGGAAATTTGCACGACTTAATATCAGCCATTGATTCTTCCATCTTGAGCGTTGATTGCGTTGAATGGCTGAATATTCTCCAACAAATTGTTCAACAGCTGTTCGCTCAGCTGTTGTCTTTTCTTTGTCACAACACTTCGCGCAACATCTGTTTCTTTTCTGCGTCTGGTTGTCGCTCCTTTGCAATTCACTTCGCATCTGGTTTTCCTTTTCATTGCTGCGACTGGTTGTCAGACGTTGATCTTGAAGTGCTCTAGAATGGTACATCATCTTGCGACTGGATGCATATCAACAGCTGGTCTATTGTAGCACTCGTCTGAATGTACTGTTGATTGCGTCTGGATGTACTCGCTGCTGGTTGTCCAGTCGTTGGTCGTGAAATGCTTGCGACTGGATTTCCCAACGACTGGTTAGATCAAACGATGTCGTATCAACTTATTCAAACGACATCGTTTGCTATGCATCCTCGACTGGTTGATTATACTTCACTGCTGCTGTGTCTGGATGTACTGTAGCTGCTTGCTGGTCATTCTTAGAACAAGTACCTGCTGGTTTTATCATCGCAAGATCATCTGCTGAATCTTTAGCGCGAAGGCAAAACGCTGTCGTATCAACTTATTCAAACGACATCGTTTTGCTATCGCTAACTCCAAGTACCATCTGCTGGTTGTACTGCGACTGGATACTTCTTCTTCTACGACGTCGCTTCATCTCTTGCGCTTCTCTTCACAACTGCTGATAGCTTTAGCTTCCTGCTGATTGATGACGTCACTGCTGATGTCATATATGCTTAGCGCTCCAGCTGAACTTTCTTCATCTGCTGATTGTGATGACATCACTGCTGATGTCATCATCGCTGAAACCAGATCTTGCACTTCTTCTCAACTGTTGATTGTGATGACGTCATCCTTGCTGCTCATTGCTTTCTCCAGAATATGTGCTGACGTCATCACTGCTGATAACAGCTCTTGTTAGCGCTCCACTGAACATCTTCTTCTTCGATCTAATTCTCCAGCAGACTTCGCAATTCCTGTTCCAGCTGGTTCAACTTGGCCTCTGCCTGATTTCGAACACCTGACTTAACTTTGGACGTATCCATTGCTAATCCAGCTGCCGATAACAATGAAGAACTAAACCAGCTGCTGAACTTAATCTTGTCAAACCATATGCTGGACAAATTCAGCTTCACGACATCTTCTTCTTCGTTCCTAAAAATCTGTACACTTAAGTAGAATTGTTAGAAACACAATAACAGATTTTGTGTAATTCAAAACTTAATCAGGATCTGTCAAAACAGATCCATCAACTTTGTTCCTCAGCTGCATCTCCTTGCTATCCAGAATCCGAACTAGATATTAAACATAACTCAAGGCAGAATCCAGCTCGACTTCGTCGGTTCTCAACACATGGGACGGATCTGGCTCATATTTCCTCAACATTGACACATGAAAGACATCATGCATCACTTCCAGTTCATCAGGCAGTCTCAGTCGATAAGCCAACTGTCCAATCCGCTCGATAATCTCAAAGGGACCAACGAATCTAGGAGCTAATTTGCCTTTAAATCTGATGCGCATCACGCTCTTGAAAGGAGAAACTTTGAGAAATACTCGATCACCAACCTCAAACTCTAACGGTCGACGTCTACGGTTAGCATAGCTAGTGAATCTATCTTGTGCAGCCTTCATTCTACTTCGGATCAAATCAATCTGATCTTTCATATGCTGCACAAACTCAGGGGTAGAAAGCTGTCTCTCACCAACTTCTTCCCAACAAATCGGAGATCTGCATTTTCGACCATACAACGCCTCAAATGGAGCCATTCCAATAGTCACCTGGTAGCTGTTATTATACGAAAACTCAACCAAGGACAACGAATCCTGCCAGCCACCACTGAAATCCATCACAACTGCTCGCAGCATATCCTCTAAAGTCTGGATAGTCCGCTCAGACTGACCATCTGTCTGTGGGTGATAGGCTGTACTCATAGCCAATCTCGAACCCATCGCTGCCTGCAAGCTCTTCCAAAATCGGGAAGTGAATCTTGGATCTCTGTCAGACACTATCGAAACAGGCACTCCATGCAATCTAACCACATGGTCGATATACAGGTTCGCCATTTTCTTCATTGAACACCTCACGTCATAGGGAATAAAATGGACCGACTTCGAAAGTCTATCAATCACCACCCAAATCGCATCACATCCCCTACTCGATCGAGGTAGATGAGTCACAAAATCCATGGCGATGTGCTCCCAATTCCATTGGGGCACCTCCAAACTCTGTAGCAGACCACCAGGTCTCATTCTCTCGGCCTTGACCTGTTGGCAATTCAGAAATCTAGCAACAAAACAAGAAATGTCGCTCTTCATGCCTTCCCACCAGTAGTGAGATTTCAAGGCATGGTACATTTTTCTCTCGCCCGGATGCACACTGTACTGGCTACAATGCGCTTCATTCATAATGGTCTCTTTCAAATCGATCAAGTTCGGAACCACCAATCTTCCTCGAAATCTCAGACATCCATCCGAAGAAACAGAGAAATCATCAGACTGATCGCTTCGAGCTTTAATCTTCAATTCATCAACATAAGGATCAGTCCTCTGCGCCTCCCTGATGTCACTTACAATCTGCGGTTCAACTTGAATCGAAGAAACCATAAAGTACTGATCACCCGGCTGGAAACGTCAACCAGAAGTACTCAACTGCTCATAGACTTTAGAGACACTCAACGACGAAAGCATCGCAGGCTGGGTCTTCCTACTCAATGCGTCGGCAACTGAGTTCATCCGCCCAGGCTGATACTGAATCTCACAGTTAAAGTCCTTGAGAAATTCCATCCATCGTCGCTGCCTCATATTCAGATCAGACTGCGTGAAGATATACTTCAGGCTCTTTATCAAATTCACTATGCATAAAATTCAATACGTGAAAACAGAATGTACAACTCAAACAATTCAACAAACTGTAACACGTAAAATCACAGAATCACATCAGCAGATTTCATAACATCAATCACAGCCATGTCCACGCTCAAAGCTCTTAAATCTTCTCAATTCGTACCTTCAAGCCTCAAATACCTCAACAGAGTTCTCACAAGTCGCTGCAGCTCATGGCCTAGGCAACCAGATATCTCCTGGCTCAGCAAACACGGCAGAGACTCCCTGGAACTGAAAATCCATACCAAGTATCTAACAATTCGGTTAAAATGGGTAAAGGTTCAGCCTAGTGCGATCTGAATGGTCAAATAACGAAACAAACAGATTGCACAAAAATTCAGCACGAACCCTTGTGGACATTCATACTGGGAAAACTGTTAAGGTAATTCAAGTATGGGTCCCGAAAGGGTTAATCCGATCTGGACCCAAGTGAAATTGGGTACCAAAAATTTATTTTTGTGATTGCAGGATAACAGGTACACAGCTTTGGAGGACTCAATCAAATGGTATCTGGATAGTGGGTGTGCGAGGCACATGACTTGCAATCCACATCTGTTATCAAAACTTAAGCCATACAAATGACCCAGAATTGTCTTTGGTGACAACTCACACGGTAACACTGTGGCTAAGGGTAAGCTTACCCATGGTAACCTTTCAATTTCTGATATTCTTCTTGTTGGGAACCTGTGCATTAATCTTATTAGCATAAGTCAGCTGTGTGACAGTGGTTACACAATTAAATTTCAAAAGCACACGTGCACAGTTCTGAATCCAGATGGTCTGACAGTATTAAAAGGAAACAGATCGGGGAGTACCTACACTATAAACTGGTCAGATAATCTGAGATCTGAAAAAGTTTTCCTAGCAGCCGACTCTTCCAAGAGCTGGCTATGGCACCATAGAATGAGCCATCTGAATTTCAAAACACTTGTCAAACTGAGTAAGCTTGATTTGGTTTCTGGTTTGCCCAAACTAAAATTTTCAAAAGACAAGATTTGTTCAGCATGTCAGCTGGGAAAACATATTTGTTATACTCTTAAAAAGAAAAGCGGCAATAGTTCTGCCCGAAGCTGGGAGCTTTTACATGTGGATCTTTTTGGTCCAATAACCGTAACCAACATAGGGGAAATAAAGTACACCCTTCTTTTTGTTGATGATTTTTCAAAATTTACATGGGTGGTGTTTTTAAATCAAAGGATCAGACCGCTGACCAGCTGATAAAGCTTTTAAAATGATTGCAAAATGACAAATCTTGCAGTGTCCACAGGATAAGGATTGATAGAGGTACTGAGTTTTTAAATAAAAAACTATCCTCTTATCTAGAAGATATTGGAATAAAGCTTGAGCTTTTCGCAGCTAAAATTCCTTAATAGAACAAGTTAGTTGAGAGGAGAAATCGTACTTTAAAAGAAGCTGCTAGAACTATAATTGTCGATTCTGACATTTCGCAGAAATTTTGGGCTAAAGCAGTTAACACAGCTTGCTACACTCAAAACAGATCGATGATTAACAAGAATCATGGCATTACCCCATATGAGATTTGGAGTGGCAAGAAACCTGACATTTCTTATTTCAGGGTGTTCGGATGTAGATGTTTCATTCATAACAATGGCAAAAAGCATCTAACCGCTTTTGATGCCAAATCTGATGCAGGTGTATTCATTGGATACTCTGGCGTGAGCAAAGCATATAGATTATTTAACAACCGGAGCTTGACGGTTGAAGAATCAGCTCACATTGTGTTCGATGAAACTAGTTTTCGCTCAAATTCAGCTGCAAGCCTAAATGACTTATGTCTGGAATCAACCAGCTTAGATGAATCGAGTGATGACGTGTCACAAATTAAATATTCAGCTGACAACCAGCGACCACTGGACATACCACATGATGACATCTCAAATGCGCAAACTGATCTGACAGGTAACATAGAAGTCATTGATTTGACTAATGTTGACCAGGTGCAGGAACAGCTCGCAACCAGTGTACCAGCTGCATGTGATCAAACGACTATTGCACAAGATGATGCACAAGCCGATTATACAGTCCATCAAGTTATATCTAGACAAACTTCGGATACACAAGCTGTGAGGAATCAGACTTTTAGTTTGTGATTAATCGAATTGATTTGGGAATTATCGCATGAATTTTGAAGGTTTTGCGCGTGAAATCTGATTTCCCCATTGTAATTCAGATGTTGCGCTTTTGTTTAGACACCAGTCGTAGCGAATTTAGGAAGTCAACGCGGGTCAACGGTACTGTAGCTCTCAGCTGGTGGATTTTGAATCAGTAGAGATGACGCAGGCGTGACGTGTTGTTATCTGCTGGCAGTAGTTTCGCTTATAATGGTTGCTGCTGGAAGCAGGCGCACAAATACGAGAATGATGAGAAGCGACGTCGTTTGAATAAGTTGAAACGCTGCGTTTTGATTATTGCGACTGAGTGACCAGCTGTTGGCAGCAATGCTTACGTAACCATTACGGCGTCGTTTAGATTAGTTGACGCGTCGTCGTTTTGTGTAATTTCGCGAGATCAGCCGCTGATGGGTTTTTGAAGAGATCTGTTACCAGATTTTGGTTGTTTCACAAGAGATATCTGTTGTCAGCTGGTGAAGCTCTGAGACGTCGTTTGAGTTAGTTGGAACGGTGTCGTTTTGATGTTCCTTTGAGAATGTATCGACTGGTGGTTGCTGCTGGTTTTATCGAAAGAAAGAGATGGTATCTGCTATAAGATATCTACTGTTCACGTCGACTGAATATCGTTTAGATTAGTTGACGCGTCGCGTTTTTGTGTAATTTCGCGAGATCAGCCGCTGATGGGTTTTTTGAAGAGATCTGTTACCTAGATTTTTGGTTGTTTCTACAAGAGATATCTGTTGTCAGCTGGTGAAGCTCTGAGACGTCGTTTGAGTTAGTTGGAACGGTGTCGTTTTGATGTTCCTTTGAGAATGTATCGACTGGTGGTTGCTGCTGGTTTTATCGAAAGAAAGAGATGGTATCTGCTATAAGATATCTACTGTTCACGTCGACTGAATATTTTGTGATCACCAGCTACTAGATTTGAGGGCTATATATATATTTATAGGCGAGGGTGATCGACACTTAGAAAGATTCTAGACCTGATATTTCTTATCTCCTTTCCCAAACCCTCGAATAGCTACTGTTCACCGTGACTTATATTCCGTCGATTGCCGCCGTTCTCCGTCGATGATTTGAGTGATTTTGGTGGCGCTGGATTCGTTGTGAGTTGCTCTTTCGATTGCTACCCATTTGAAGCCCTGGATCAACGTTGGAGAAGAAGTGCGAAGTTGCCGTGTCCTCGTACAGAGAAATCCGTTGTTCTTCTGCTGTTTTGAGTTTTTGGGAGGTATCTGCTGGAATTTTCGAAAGCAGGAAGAAGCTGAGTTGCTTCAGTTGTGGTACCGTGCCTTTGTAAGAATCTGTTGAGGTAGAATCAGCTGTTGAAGGTATGAATTGAGCAGATTTAGCAGCTTAAAGCATGAACATGACTATGATTGATGTTGTGAAATCTGTTGATATGATTCTGTGAAATTACGTGTGACAGCTTGTTGAATTGATTGAATATATCATTCTGTTTTCACGTACTGAATTGTATGCATTGACATCGATTATTGATTGGCATTCATGCATACATATTGAGCCTGACAGATTGATTGATGACCTGATTGAGAGCCACTTTGTGACTGGCCGACTGACTTGTCGTGCCTGAAAAGTCCAACGCTATATCGGAGTGGTGATCGACTGACTTGTCGTGTCTGAAGACCACCGAGCTGTGATGGGCTGACGGGTCCTGAAGATCACGGACCGATGATTTCCACCGGCTGACTTGCTGTGCGTGGTATAGAGGCTCGATTGATATTATTGCCATTTGATACACTGGTCTAGCTATCCGATCTTTGATAGCCCTCATGCATTTCATAGCATTGATTATCGCATGTTTCATGATTAGCTGTTTTTATTAGCTCTTCGTACTGAGGCTTGACCTCGTATCTGTTTTTCCTACTTTTGTGTTGTTTGGGTCTGCGTTTGTGAGACCTGGATTTGTAATTGAGATTAATCGTTGGAATGAATCGATAAATAGAGGTTCTGCTGGTTTAAGATCTCTATTTGAGTGTTTGAGTTGCATTTTCGGGTTCCATTTCGTGTGTTGAACAATCCTGGAGATTTTGTATTTTCGCATATTTGAGGTACCTGCTGGTTGACGTATCAGCTGGTGTTGTGAGCTAGCAGCTGGTCGGTGGCAAAACCAGTCAAAGCGTGTTTTAGCGCGAGATTCCTGAAACGCTGTCGTTTGCGTGAATTTTAGTTGCGCGTGTTGTGATCAGCAGGTGCGTTAGTGTATTTGCGTTGAGGATCAAAACGACTACGTTTAGATTAGTTGGCGCGACGTCGTTTCGAGGTTGCGTCTGGTACCAGCTGGTGGATTTGCGTGCAAGTGTCTGCTGGCTGTTCAGCAGGAGTAGATGTCAACGCGGGTCAAAGTTTTGTAGCTTGCGACTGGTTGTGTTTCGTATCTTGCGACTGGTGGTGCGCTGTAGCCTGCGACTGGTATTTTGCGAAAGCTAGCGACTGGATGACGTCAGTTGTGCGACGCCATTTTGATTAGTTGCAACGCTGCGTTTTGTATGTTGCAACTGGTTCCAGCTTTTGTATTTTTTGAACCAGCGTCTGGTTGTCCAGCTGCGAGAGATTGTTCGCTACTGTAGCTTGCAGCTGGTGGTGGTTACTGTAGCTAGCGACTGGATGGCGTAGGCTATGCGTCGTCGTTTTGTTTAGCATGGTTTGAGATTTCAGCAGCTGGTTTCTTTGCATCTGCTGGTTTTTGTCGGTGGACAATTATTTGAATTGGTTCCAGTCGTTGCTAGTGCTATTTATAGGAAGACTTGCTCTTCAAATTTGATACCAGATTCTATACTTAGAATATTTTCCAGCCTTTCGTTCTCTGTTTTCTCAAACCCTCGTTACTGTTCACCGTGAGCTATTCCGGTGAATTCCCGGCGTTTCCGGTGGTTGTTTTGCTCGTGTGAGGTAGCGTTGGACTCCTCTCGAGAAGCTCTATCATCCTACACCATTTTTGGAAGCTTCGTGGGTTGGAGCGAAAGCACGAAGTTGCTGTTCTCGTGCGTGAGTTTTGTTGTGCAGGTAGCGTTTCTGTCCAGCTTCGAGACCTTGTTCCTAGCCATAGTTTTAAGCTTCCTGTTTGGGTTGTTGAGGTTTAATGTTTAGCTGGTTGAGTGTGACTCCCAGC
>KV010186.1:133881-149044 GCA_001598015.1 Dorcoceras hygrometricum | reverse complement strand
ATGGTCAACGCGGGTCAAAGTTTTGTAGCTTGCGACTGGTTGTGTTTCGTATCTTGCGACTGGTGGTGCGATGTAGCCTCCGACTGGTATTTCGCGAAAGCTAGCGACTGGATGACGTCAGTTGTGCGATGCCGTTTTGATTAGTTGCAACGCTGCGTTTTGTATGTTGCAGCTGGTTCCAGCTTTTGTATTTTTGAACCAGCGTCTGGTTGTCCAGCTGCGAGAGATTGTTCGCTACTGTAGCTTGCAGCTGGTGGTGGTTACTGTAGCTAGCGACTGGATGGCGTAGGCTATGCGTCGTCGTTTTGTTTAGCGTGGTTTGAGATTTCAGCAGCTGGTTTCTTTGCATCTGCTGGTTGATTGTGCCTGCTGGTTTTTTTCGGTGGACAATTATTTGAATTGGTTCCAGTCGTTGCTAGTGCTATTTATAGGAAGACTTGGTCTTCAAATTTGATACCAGATTCTATACTTAGAATATTTTCCAGCCTTTCGTTCTCTGTTTTCTCAAACCCTCGTTACTGTTCACCATGAGCTATTCCGGTGAATTCTCGGCGTTTCCGGTGGTTGTTTTGCTCGTGTGAGGTAGCGTTGGACTCCTCTCGAGAAGCTCTATCATCCTACACCATTTTTGGAAGCTGTTGTGGGCTGGAGCAAAAGCACGAAGTTGCTGTTCTTGTGCGTGAGTTTTGTTGTGCAGGTAGCGTTTCTGTCCAGCTTCGAGACCTTGTTTCTAGCCATAGTTTTAAGCTTCCTATTTGGTTGTTGAGGTTTAATGATTAGCTGGTTGAGTTGTAGCTCCCAGCCGTGCATTTTTAGGTTGGCCGTGAGCTTCTGTGTGAATTTCTAAGATCTGTGTGTCGTATATTTGAGCAGGTGGAACCAGATCTCTTGGGAATCCTTGTGGTAATTGTTGCTCAGTATAAGGTACGGATCTTGAGCTTGTAATTCAGCGTAGAACGTGGCTTGGATGAATTGCGAGATGGCTGGGTTGGATTGCCGTGCTTGTTGTGGTCCTGGTTGAGGACTGTGTATGCTATTTGTGTATTTGCTGCGTATCATATTTTTATATGCCAGTATTCCAGCATGTTGCATACACGCATGTTATTCCATTCCAGCTTTGGTAGTCTTTGTACCTTGTTGTATTGTTGTTGTTTCCTACCAGGATGTGAGGGCGAGCGGCAATACCGCACTCTCATCTCCCTGCTGGGATCGTAGCCACCATGCGCCGAGTGGTTAACTACCACAGTTCATCGGCGAGGCAACAGCAGGTTGAGTTGTTGATGCATCTGGTAAGTGGGTGTAGTGTCATGGCGAGTGGCTCACTACCATACTATGAACACACCCCGTGGCCACTGTATGTTGTTGGTAATTTTTGGAGCTATGTTTGAGTTCCTTAGCTCCCTTGTGGGTCGAGATTTCCGTTGTTCTTCGGCGTCTCATGCATAGCATCTGCATTTTATTCCTTGCTGTTTATTGCTATTTTATTGTTGCTCTCCGTACTGGGGTTTGACCCCATGTCCCTCCGGGGCTTGGTTTGTTTCTTTGTTACGTTGTTTTCAGGAAACCCAGGTTCTACAGCTGGTCGTGGTTTCAACCCAGCTGGTGGTGCCCCAGGAGGTGGCTAGTGTGTCCCAGTAGCATATATCATATATATATATATGTATCAGTTAGCCAGGGGGATGCCATGCGCTTTGTTGTTGTACCCGTAGGGGATTATGATACATGTTTGAATTATGTATGCTTTTTTGTTGATTGTTTTATGATTTGGGAAACTTATTTTAAGTATCGTTGTATTTTAAATTATATGTTTAAAACCGTCGGGCCTAAAAGCGAAAATTTTACCCACTTTTTGATAGCTTCCGCATGTGTTTATCTGTTGTGAGCACGAGGCCTGACAGCGTTACCCATTTGCAGGATCTTCAGGTAACCAAGCTGGACAGAGTGGAGGTTCAGCTGGTCGATCCCCGTTCCATTGAGTCCCAGTTATATATTTATGTATTGACCCGGGGGATGCCCAGTGTTACTATGTATTGGGGATCTATATTTGATTTGAGATTTATTTTTGTTACCTGATTTTTATGAGTCTGAGTCAACTCATATTTTGATTATGAATATTTTGAATGTATGATTTTAAGTTCAGGCCTAAATTATTTCGAAAATTTTAAGCCCGATTTTTACGCTTCCGTGATTATGTGCTTAATTGTGCTATTATCTTGAGTAATTAGCACAGGGCCTGACATTTTTGGTATCAGATCTTAAACTGGGATAAGCTCGATTTCCTTTGATCACACTCGAGTCTAGGCACAGAGTTTTGATTTGATTTTTGATTGACTCTGTGACTTACGTGATCTTTTATCTCTCTGTCTGGTTGTTATATCTGCTTTGAGATCTTACCTCTAGACTTGTTTAGATGCCGCCGAGAAGAGGAAGAGGTAGGACGACTAGACGTACTGAGGAGGAGTCTAGGGTAGGTAGTGATGATGATGTTCATCAGGTAGAGGATGTTACTAGACAGATAGGCGGAATGGAGTTGGTCTTAGCTAGGTTTCAGCGGACGAACCCTCCGACGTTTTCTGCAGCATAGGGTGGTGCGATGGCTGAGGCTTGGTTAGCTCGGATGGAGGAATTGTTCGATACTTTGGAGTACGCTCCTGAGAAGAGACTGAAACTGGAAGTGTTGCAGCTGAGAGACAATGAACAATGTTGGTGGAGAGGTACTTCCCGTATCCTTCGTGATAGTGGGGCTGTGATCACTTGGGAGAGCTTCTGCGAGGCCTTTCGACAGGAGTATACCCAGGAGTCCTTCTATAACAGCCGGGAGCGGGAGTTCGATAATTTGAGGCAGGGCAGCATGCGAGTGGCTGAGTATGCTGGACAGTTTTATGCGCTTTTGGTCTATGTGCCGCACGTTGCCAACCAAGAGAGGACGAAGAGGAACAAGTTTTTGAAAGGCTTGAGGCCTGATTTGTATCGGATGGTTTTGTCTGGTTCGCCTGCGACCTATATTGATGTCGTGAACCGAGCAGTGGATATTGAGTAGAGTTTGAAGGAGGTTGAGGCTCCGATTCAACAGACTACTTGACACACCTATCAGCCTGTTCAGGATGCGTCGCAATCTTTCTATTCTCCTCAGGGGTCGTAGCAGCAGCAACAGTCAAACCGCCAGAGATTTTGACCTCGAGGGAAACAGTTCAAGAAGAAGGCGGATTCGAGTTCCTCTGGTTCTGTGAGTTCTGGTTCTGGCAGTGGTTCTGGCAGCGGTTCTAGTGGCATGTTGTGTGGACAGTGTGGAGGAAGGCATCCAAATTCGCAGTGTCGTGGAGTTCAGGGGTCCTTCCGTAACTGTGGACAGCCAGGAAACTTCCTTAGATTGTGTCCTCTATTGAGGGGTCAGTCTTTGATTCCTTCACAGCAGGGATCAGCTGGTGGTTCATCTCAGAGACCGCAGTTTCCTGCCCCTACCCAACGATCTGGATTCCAACCCCGTGAGCTTTCTAGATTTGGAGCACCTTCGAGACCTCCGTTTCAGATTCCGCAGCAGGCTCAGGCGAATGCATTGACTAGAGAGCAGGCTGAGGAGGCGCCTGGTATGATGATCGCAAGTACATGCTCTGTTTTCGATTTTCCTGCGAAAGTTTTATTTGACACTGGTGCATCACACTCCTTTATTTCTGAGATGTTTGTGTGTGAGCATGGGTTGAGTTCTTCCCCATTGTGTGATGTTGTTTCCGTGTCTACCCCTGCTGGTGCGAGTCTGTGGTCTCGTGAAGTGGTATTGGATTGTGTGCTTTGATTTGATGAGAATGTGTTGGTGTCCAATCTGATTGTTTTGGGAATGAGAGATTTTGATTGTATCTTGGGGATGGATGTGTTGTCTAGCTATAAGGCTACGGTCGATTGTTTTCATGGTGTGGTGAGATTTCGCCCTGACTCGAGTGAGAAGTGGGAGTTCTATGGTGCTGATTCGCGCTCGAAGATTCCACTGGTGTCCGCCATGGAGATGTTTAGCCTACTATCGCTGGATAACGTGGGATTTATGATCTACGCGCTTGACAGTTCCCAAGAGCCGTGATTGGAGTTGAGCGATATTCCGATCGTTCGAGAGTTTCCCGACGTGTTTCCGGATGAGATTCCTGGATTCCCTCCAAGACGTGAGATCGACTTCAGAATAGAGTTGGTGCCCAGTACCGCCCTGATTTATAGAGCTCCATATCGGTTGGCGCCCGCAGAGTTGAAAGAGCTGAAGGATCAGTTGAGAGACCTCTTGGAGAAAGGCTTCATCAGACCGAGTATGTCGCCTTCAGGAGCTCCGATTCTTTTTGTGAAGAAGAAGGATAGATCTATGAGGATGTGCGTGGACTTCCGACAGTTGAATAAAGCGACGGTGAAGAACAAGTATCCTTTGCCGAGGATTGATGACTTGTTCGATCAGTTGCAGGGATCGGTCGTTTACTCGAAGATTGATTTGCGCTCTGGTTATCACCAGTTGCGGATTAGAGACGCTGACGTTGTGAAGACAGCTTTCCGGACTCGATATGGGCATTATGAGTTTCTTGTCATGCCGTTTGGGTTGACTAATGCCCCAGCTGTGTTCATGGATTTGATGAATCGCGTATTCAGTGAGTACATCGATCGGTTCGTGATCGTCTTCATAGATGACATCCTGGTGTATTCGAGGAGCTTGAGAGAGCATAAGGAGCATTTGAGACTGGTGTTGCAGAGATTGAGAGACTCGCAATTGTACGCCAAGTTCAGCAAGTGCGAATTCTGGCTTGATCGAATTATCTTTATTGGTCATGTGATTTCGGCGCAAGGGATTTCGGTGGATCCGAGTAAGGTCGAAGCAGTTCTTAACTGGGAGAGACCTAGGAACGTTTCAGAGATCCGCAGTTTCTTGGGATTGGCTGGCTATTACTGGCGCTTTATCGAGAAGTTCTCTTCGATAGCTAAGCCTTTGACTCAGTTGACTCAGAAGGATAAGAAGTTTGTTTGGACTGATGAATGCGAGTACAGTTTTCAGACGTTGAAGGAGAAGTTGACTACTGCTCCTGTCTTGGCTCTACCATCTGGATCTGGAGGATTCGTGGTGTGCTCCGATGCTTCTCTCAATGGTTTAGGATGTGTGCTGATGCAGAACGGGTACGTCATTGCCTATGCGTCTCGACAGTTGAAGCCTCACGAGACAAGGTACCCTGTTCATGATTTGGAGTTGGCTGCGATAGTGTTTGCCTTCACAAGAAACTCATAATGCCCATAATTCGTCCGAAAAGTTGTCTTCGCTACATCAGTGTCTCTAATCCGCAACTGGTGATAGCCAGAGCGCAAATCAATCTTCGAGTATACGACCGATACATGCAACTGATCGAACAAGTCATCAATCCTCGGCAAAGGATACTTGTTCTTCACCGTCGCCTTATTCAATTGTCGGAAGTCCACACATCCTCATAGACCCATCCTTGTTCTTCACAAAAAGAATCGGAGCTCCCCAAGGCGACATACTCGGTCTAATGAAGCCTTTCTCCAAGAGATCTCTCAATTGATCCTTTAGCTCTTTCAACTCTGCTGGCGCCAACCGATACGGAGATCTAGAACTCGGGGCGGTACCAGGCACCAACTCGATGCTGAAGTCAATCTCACGTCTTGGGAATCCAGGAATCTCATCCGGAAACACGTTGGGAAACTCTCGGATGATCAGAATGTCGCTCAACTCCAATCGTGACTCTTGGGAAACGTCAAGCGCATAAATCATGAATCCCGCATTATCCAGCGATAGCAGGCTAAACATCTCCATGGCGGACACCAGTGGAATCTTCGAGCGCGAATCAGCACCGTAGAACTCCCACTTCTCACCCGAATCAGGGCGAAATCTCACCACACCATGAACGCTGCCAATAGTAGCCTTATAGCTAGACAATACATCCATTCCCAAGATGCAATCAAAATCTCTAATTCCCAAAACAATCAGATTGGACACCAAAACATGCTCATCAAATCGAAGTACACAATCCAACACCACTTCACGGGACCACAGACGCACACCAGCAGGGGTAGACATGGAAACAACATCACACAATGGGGAAGAACTCAACCCATGCTCACAAACAAACAACTCAGAAATAAAAGAGTGTGATGCACCAGTGTCAAATAGAACTCTCGCAGGATAATCGAAAATAGAGCATGTACCTGCGATCACTATGGCAGGCGTCTCCTCAGCCTGCTCTCTCATCAAAGCTTTCGCTTGGGCCTGCTGTGGAATCTGAAACTGAGGTCTCGAATGTGCTCCAAACCTAGAAGGCTCACGGGGTTGGAATCCAGATCGCTGGGTAGGGGCAGAAAACTGCGGTCTCTGAGAAGAACCACCAGCTGATCACTGCTGCGAAGGAACTGAAGACTGACCCCTCAACAAAGGACATGCTCTCTGAAAATGTCCGGGATGTCCACAGTTATGGCAAAACCCCTGAACTCCATGACACTGCAAAGTCGGATGCCTTCCTCCGCACTGTACACAAGACATGCTGCCTGAACCACTGCCAGAACCAGAACTCGCAGAACCAGAGGAACTCGAATTCACCTTCTTCTTGAACTTTTTCCCTTGAGGTCGAAATCTTTGGTGATTTGTCTGCTGCTGCGACCCTTGAGGAGAATAAAAATATTACGACGCATCCTGAACAGGCTGATAGGTGCGTCCAGTAGTCAGCTGAGTCAGAGCCTCTACCTCCTACAAACTCTCCTCAATATCCACTGCTCGGTTCACTGCCTCTATGTAGGTCGTAGGTGAACCAGACAAAACCATCCGGTACAGATCAGGCCTCAAGCCTTTCAGAAATTTGTTCCTCTTCGTCCTCTCCTGGTTGGCTACGTGGGGCACATAGATCAAAAGAGCAGAAAACTGTCGGGCATACTCAGCCACTCGCAAGTTACCCTGCTTCAGGTTGTCGAACTCTCGCTCGCGACTGTTATAGAAGGAATCCGGGGTATACTCCTGTCGGAACGCCTCACAGAAGCTCTCCCAAGTGATCACAACCCCACTATCACGAAGGATACGAGAAGTACCTCTCCACCAGCGCTGTGCGTTGTCTCTCAACTGCAACACCTCCAGCATCAGTCTTTTCTCGGGATCATACTCCAGAGTATCGAACAACTCCTCCATCTTAACTAACCAAGCTTCAGCCATCGCACCACCCTCGGCAGCAGAAAACATCGGAGGGTTCGTCCACTAAAACCTAGCTAGGACCAACTCCATCTCGCCTATCTGTCTAGTAACGTTCTTGACCTGATGAACATCATCATCACTACCTGCCCTAGACTCCTCCTCGGTACGTCTAGTAGTCCTACCTCTACCTCTCCTCGGCGGCATCTACACAAGTCTAGAGGTAAGATCTCACAGCAGATATATCACATAGACAGATAAAAGATCACAGAAGTCACAGAGTAAATCAAAATCAAATCAAAACTCTGTGCCTAGACTCGAGTGTGATCAAAAGAAATCGAGCTTATCCCAGTTTAAGCTCTGATACCAAAAATGTCAGGCCCGTGCTAATAAACAGAGATTATAGCACAATTAAGCACATAATAGCGGAAGCATAAATAGGGCTTAAAAATTTTCGAAATCATTGGGCCTGAACTCAAAATCATCATTCAAATATTCATAATCAAAATACGAGTTAACTCAGACTCATATAATCAAAATCAAATCAAAACTCTGTGCCTAGACTCGAGTGTGATCAAAAGAAATCGAGCTTATCCCAGTTTAAGCTCTGATACCAAAAATGTCAGGCCCGTGCTAATAAACAGAGATTATAGCACAATTAAGCACATAATAGCGGAAGCATAAAATAGGGCTTAAAAATTTTTCGAAATCATTTGGGGCCTGAACTCAAAATCATCATTCAAAATATTCATAATCAAAATACGAGTTAACTCAGACTCATATAAAACAGGTAACAAGTCTCAAATCAAATACAGATCCCCAATACAATAAAACACGGGGCATCCCCCGGTTTAATACATATCATAAAATAAACTAGGACTCAAGGAAACGGGGATCGACCAGCTGGCACTCCACTCGGTCCAGCTTGGTTACCTGATGATATGATTCTCGTTGGTTAAGAATGGCAAACACGTGATATTGATTCCCACGCGCCCTCAATTCAATGGCCAAGAGAATCGAATTATGCCCGATCGTTAGAACAAGATGTTTAGGATGTGTGAAATCCTTTTCCGTATGAATTCTCAAAGTAAACAAAAATCACAACGAAAAGAAAACGATTAATCTCAAACGAACCTTCAAAGGAACTCGTCTTTGACAATCCGTGCGAAGATCAACCGACAAACTTAGGATGTGTGAAATCCTTTTCCGGATGAATTCTCAAAGGAAACAAAAATCACAACGAAAAGAAAACGATAAAAGCCAAAACAAACCAAATGTCCTATGCATGACAAACCAAATGTCCTATGCATGCAGCGCATGCATGTACTCGATTTTCTTTTGTTCATCTTCATTTGCTAGTCTTGGACTTGAATAATATTGACAATATAATCTCTTAACCCTCCAGCTAGCTTTTCATATGCGGGATTCCCCTCTTCTTTAAACATTTCTTGGGTGCTCAGAACGAGTCCGTGAAGGGCTTCTTTGAACTTCTTGCTGCGTCCTCTTGTGATCGGTCCTGAGGGCAAGGCTAATGAATCCCATCGTATAGCTCTGATTGCATCATCCTCCCCCTCTTGAGAAGGATTTGTCCTCAAATCTTGATCGTGACCTAAATCGAATAAAGAGAGGTCACTAACATTAAAAGTAGAACTCACATTATACTCACCGGGTAGATCCAACTTGTAGGAATTGTCATTGATCTTCTCGAGCACTTCGAATGGTCCATCGCCCCTTGGTAAGAGTTTGGAACGCCTCTTCTCTGGGAACCGTTCTTTCCTTAAGTGCAGCCACACCCAGTCTCCAGGCTCAAAGGTAACCTTCTTCTTTCCTTTGTTGGCTTGTCTGGTGTATTGCTGAATCTTCTTCTCGATGTTGTTTCTGACTTTCTCATGTAGAGTTCTCACATACTCAGCCTTTTTCTTGCCATCCAAGTTCAATCTTTCACTCATAGGGAGAGACAACAAATCCATAGGAGTTAGTGGGTTAAAACCATATACAATCTCAAATGGAGAAAACCCTGTAGTAGAGTGAACACTCCTATTATATGAAAACTCGACAAAAGGTAAACACTCTTCCCAACTCTTTAAATTCTTGCTTATTATGGCACGCAATAGTGTCCCTAAAGTCCTATTAACAACTTCAGTTTGCCCATCCGTCTGAGGGTGACAAGTAGTAGAAAAGAGTAACTTAGTACCAAGCTTGCACCATAGCGTCTTCCAAAAGTAACTCAAAAATCGTGTATCCCTATCAGACACAATGCTCCTAGGCATCCCATGCAGTCTAAAAATCTCCCTAAGTACAAGTCAACCACATTAGAAGCATCATCCGCTTTATGACAGGCAATAAAATGAGCCATTTTGGAGAAACGGTCAACCACCACAAAAATAGCGTCCCTTCCTTTCTTAGACCTAGGTAGCCCCAGAACAAAATCCATAGATAGGTCAACCCAAGGTTCAGTAGGAATAGGAAGTGGCGTATACAGCCCATGGGGTTATACCCTAGACTTTGCTTGTCTACATGTTATACACCTTTCACAATGACGCTGGACAACACGTTTCATATGAGGCCCAAAAAAATGTTCATGCAATGTGTTCAAGGTCTTAGCCACACCAAAATGTCCCATTAGGCCACCCCCATGCGCTTCTTTAACAAGCAATTCTCTAATGGAAGACTTAGGGATGCACAATCTATGTTCCCTAAATAAGAACCCCTCATGCAAATAAAATTTTTCATGTGTTCCATGCATGCAACACTCAAACACATCCTTAAAACTCATCATTAGTGCATATAACTCTTTTACATGTTCAAATCCCAAGAACTTTGAACCTAGTGTGGAGAATAAAACGTACCTTCGTGATAGTGCATCGGCCACTATGTTTTCCTTACCTTGTTTGTACTTGATCACATAGGGAAATGTCTCGATGAATGCCACCCACTTGGCATGCCTCTGGTTAAGCTTTTGCTGCCCTCTAAGGTGCTTGAGAGACTCATGATCCGTGTGAATCACAAACTCCTTCGGCCTAAGGTAGTGCTGCCATGCCTCAAGAGACCTCACCAAGGCGTACAACTCCTTGTCATAAGTTGGGTAGTTCAACGCGCCACCAGTAAGTTTCTCGCTAAAGTAAGAAACGGGCCTTCCTCCTTGCATTAACACTCCCCCAATACCTAATCCTGAAGCATCACATTCAATTTCAAAAGTGTTAGAAAAATCATGCAATAAAAGTACAGGAGCATTAATCAGTTTTTGCTTAATGATTTGAAAGGACTTCTCTTGCTCTGCACCCCAATGGAAAGGAGCGTTCTTCTTGATCACCGCTGTCATAGGTGCTGCTAGTGTGCTAAAATCTCTTACAAACCTCCTGTAGAAGCTGGCAAGGCCATGGAAGCTCCGAACTTGACCGACAGTAGTAGGCATTGGCCAATCACGAATAGCACTCACCTTTTCTTCATCCACTTGTATACCTTGAGAGCTCACAACATATCCAAGGAAAACAAGTTTTTCCGTACAAAACACACACTTCTTGAAATTAGCATATAGATGTTCCGCCCTAAGTGTTGTTAGTACGAGCCCCAAGTGCTCAACATGCTCATCCAAATGTTTACTATATATCAGAATATTGTCAAAGTAAACCACTACAAACTTACCAATGTATGTACGCAGGACATGATTCATTAGTCGCATAAAAGTTCTCGGTGCATTCGTTAAGCCAAATGGCATCACTAACCATTCATACAAGCCATACTTTGTCTTAAACACAGTTTTCCACTCATCACCTTCTCTCATTCTAATCTGATGGTAACCACTTTTAAGATCAATTTTGCTAAAGATGGTAGACCCGTGCAACTCATCCAACATATCATCTAGTCTAGGTATGGGATGTCTATACTTGATAGTAATGTTATTGATAGCCCTGCAATCTACACACATCCGCCAAGATCCATCTTTCTTTGGCACCAATAAAACAGGCACAACACAGGGTGACATTGACTCACGCACATAGCCCTTAAGTAAAAGCTCACTCACCTGTCGTTGAAGCTCTTTAGCCTCTTCTGGATTGCACCTATATGCTGGACGATTTGGAAAAGCACTCCCCGACACCAAGTCAATTTGATACTCAATCCCTCTCAGGGGTGGTTGTGAAAACCCGAAAATTCAGCTCCAAGAAATAGAGCAAAAAAAAAAAAAATCAGCTGCTGGTCGAAAACCAGCTGCTGGAAAATCAGCTGGTGGTCGAAAACCAGCTGCTGGTCGAAATTCAGCAGTTGGGTCGCTAATTCAGCAGTTGGACATTCAGCGACGCAAATTCAGCAGTTGGCCATTTAGCGACGCAAATTCAGCAGTTGGGTCGCTAATTCAGCAGTTGGCCATTTAGCGACGCAAATTCAGCAGTTGGGTCGCTAATTCAGTAGTTGGCCATTTAACGACGCAAATTCAGCAGTTGGCCATTTAGCGACGCAAATCAGCAGTTGGCCATTTAGCGACGCAAATTCAGCAGTTGGACTTTTAGCGACGCAAATTCATTCAGCAGTTGGCCATTTAGCGAGGCAAATCCAGCAGTTGACGATTTAGCGACGCAGAATCGGAGTTAGCGATGCAGGTTCACATTTAGCGACGCGAATTCAGCAGCTGACAATTTAGCGACGCAGATTCAAATTTAGCGACGCAGATTCTCATTTGGCGACGCAATATTCAGATTTTTGGCTCACGAATTCCAGCAGTGTTACAAGTCAGATTTCATGGTTTTAACCGACGAATTTAGGAGTTAATGGCCAATTAAACCTCTTAATTCAAGGGATTAAATTGTGCATTCGTAACAGCCATTTTATGGCCATAATGGCAGAGAATTAAAGCCTTAAATGACAGGCCTTTGATTACCCTCCTCAACACCTATAAATACCAGACTATGATCACCGATTCTTCCTCACAAGCATTTCAAGAATTCCCTCAGTAAAGCAATAAGCTCTCACGCTGCAACTCTGCCAAATTTCACAGTTGAATTCCTGCACAAGTTGAAACCCAGTGTCGTACACCAGAATTTTTGGCAAAGGGCTGATTGATTCCTGCGCTTTTGGAACCGCCAGATTTCAGACTTCACACTTTTTACCAGATTCAGACTTCAGAGTTTGAGTAAGTGGGCTTTTGCTAAGTATTATATTCGTTTGATATATTATATATATATTATTCATGTAAGAATTCAGTTTTGAACCTACTGTTCGAGCACCTTTCTGTTCAAATCTCTGTTTCATTTCAAGTTCTATTTTGCACTGATATTTATGTCGTAATATGGGTCTACGGAATATTCCGCACTCTGGGTTACTTGGTGTAACCACATGGCCTCAACCCCTTAGAGGAGTAAAAATTAGGGACTGATCAGTAAACCATAGACACGAAGTAATTATCAGTGCTAGCTTTTTCTGCTACTCGTTATGTTAAGTTCTGACATGCTCTGTTAAGCTCTTTATGCTATGTTCCGAATTCTGTTAAATATGTATATATATTTGTTGTTTGCTCGAATGGTATCCCCCACTTGCTGAGTGTTTCCCCAAACACTCACCCCTTACTTCTCCACCCAGATAAGAATGAAGAGCAGGTAGAAGAAGAAGAACAAGAACAATTTTGGGGCTGGTGAAGATTCAGTTTCTGTTGATGTAATAATTTAATTTTTTTTTCGCTTCCGCAATTTTCTCTGATTTCCGATGTAAAAACGATATTATTTTGGATATGTAATAGACTGGTTTGAGCTATGCTATGATGGCTTAATGTTTTACAATTTTATAATTGTTTAATATTACCGATGTCATGAGTCTCGGTTTCGGGGCGTGACATTTTAGTGGTATCAGAGCTCACCAGGTACATAATCCGGCTGAGAAACCGAATCTGAAATTTTCAAGTTCTAGGAAGAATTTTCAGATTTGGCGAAAGACCAGTACTACCCTTCGAAAGACACGTTTTGCCATCTTTGGAAATATTTGAAAATGCAGTAACTTTTTGTACAGGACTCCGATTTCAGTTTCGTCAGCTGTTCTGAAATCCCTATGGTTAGTATCTTCTGTTTATGGATTAACCTCACGACTTTATATTTTTGGACGTATCCTCGATTTTAGGAAATAGCCCCCTCTGCTCCCTGTACTCGTGCTGCGGCTACCCTCCGTATGAAACAAATTGCCCTCGATAACCAAGGCCGCACGATTAGGCGTCTTAGAACCCAATTAGCCACTGAGAGACGAGGATTGGCCACCATGAAGAAAGAACTTGAAGACACTCAAGTAGCCTTAGAAGCCTCACACAAGGTCATTGTCGGACTGACTGAGATAGGCCTTAGAATGTCCAAGAAGATTGAGAAGATGAAAGTTAAGAAACAACTAGCTAAAGAAAACCATGTGGAGTGCCATCAGAAGTTCCAGGCTCATATCCACGAAGCCGAAGACTCGATGCAGGCACAACACTTGATCATCGAGGACCTGGTAGATGATAAGGATAGCCTACTCCAAACAATACAAGGTCTCCAAGAAGCTAACAATGCCCATGCTCCATTCGATGGTGATTGGGAGGAAGAACCGGAAGAAGAACCGGAAGAGGAAGAGATTGAGGATATTCCTCTGGGCGAGGGAGAGATAGATGATGAATAGGAAATATTTTAGCTTTGTATTCAATTCATCTTTCTATTCGAATAAATTGCTTAGCCTTCAAGATATCTTATTCCCGACCTTTCACAGTTATATACCGCCATTCTTAATAAAGATTCCCTATGACAGAATATGGCAGGCGATCGAAGAAGCGATAGGAACAATGGAGGCGAAGGACCCTCAAACAACGGAACTGGTCTTAGCAGAGAAGACCTAATGGCAATAGCTACAATTGTTGCCACAACGCTTCAAGGGTTAGTTGGTCCCAACCACAACCAAGCTCCACCTCCTCCCCCTCCACCTCGTGGGATGAAGTTCTACTACGAGTCCCTCCGAAAGAACAAAGCCCCCACCTTTGATGGGAGCCACGACCCAGAAGTTGCTCAAACCTGGATGAAGAACATCGAGACGCAACTTCGACTCCTGGAGGTCCCAGACGCAGTCAAAGTGGATGTGGTAACACCACTCCTCGATAGTAAAGCTGGGAAATGGTGGGAAGCAGTCGAGCCCACCATGACTGCCAATGGACAAGCTATGACGTGGCAGAGGTTTCGAGAAGCATTCTTGAAACCGTACTTTCCCATGGAAGTACGAATTCAAAGGCTCAGCGAGTTTGAGACCTTCACTCAGACCGCAGACATGTCGGTAGTAGAGTATACCTCCAAGTTCAATTCATTGGGCACCTACGTCCCAACGATCATGGCGGATAACACTCTAAAAATGCACCGATACAAGAAGGGCCTGAACAGCCGTATCCAGTCAGCCCTGGTAGTCTACCAAGCCACGAGTCTCGAAGACTTAATGGGTGCTGCAATCCGGGCAGAGACGGACATAAAGAGGCGGGAAGCGGACAATAAAAACAAACGCCCCCTCAATGCTCAGACTTCGCACGGTGGGCCCAAGAACAAGCGGCCAAAATTCAACAACCGCGGCTCAGCTCCTACACCGAATAACCAGACGTTGCCAACTTGCTCATCCTGCGGACAACGTCATAGTGGAGACTGTCGCAAGCAGAGCGGTGCATGTTTCAAGTGTGGAAAGATGGGCCACCGAATTGCGGATTGTCCGGAGAACCAAGGCGCAAAAACCGGATTTGAGGTCAGGCTATCACCAGCTAAAAATCAGGGATGAGGATATCCCTAAAACTGCATTTAGGACAAGGCATGGTCATTATGAATTCACAGTGATGCCATTTGGTCTAACCAATGCACCAGCGGCCTTCATGGACCTCATGAACCGTGTATTCAGACCATTCCTCGACAAATTCGTGGTGGTGTTCATAGATGATATACTAGTATATTCATCAAGCGAAGAAGACCACCAGGAACATCTCCGAATTACTCTCCAGACCCTGCGAGAGAAACAACTGTACGCCAAATTCAAGAA
>KV010186.1:90415-116811 GCA_001598015.1 Dorcoceras hygrometricum | reverse complement strand
TCACTAGTCTATTTAAATAGACTTAGAGGCTTTAATCAAAATACTTGACTCTTGATTACACTTAACCCTAACCCTAAAAGCACACGCCTCCCTCTCCCAAATCGCCGCCGCCGCCGCCCCTCGCCGGAATTTGTTCCGGCCAACTTTTCGAGGAGTTTCCGTCCGTGCCGATCTCGTCAGGCCTTCTAGTGCAGGCTGACGAAGGAGTCTCCCTTCCGGTCATGGACCTGATTGACGTAATCTACCGCCACCTACTGTGAAGTGCCGGTTTCCTCGTGAAACTGGTCGGAGCCAAGCGCCTAGACGCCAGCAAGGTAACTGCCTAAACACCCTATGAATGGTTCATATTGTGTCATTGTTTTGGATTGTATTGAACGTTTCCCGACCTAATTTCCACTGCCTCGCCGGGAGACGGGATCCTGATCCGCCACGGTTCCCCAACAGCTCCATATCCTGAAATCTCGCAAAGTCAAATTCCATCTCATGCACTCGGTGACTCAGTTGCTCCACTTCAGCCTCAACAGTAGGAGATACACCTCCAGGAGGACGTCGACGTTTACCTTTCGGTATCTCTACCTTGGACTCCTGAACTATCTCTTTTCCTTTTCCTCCTCTCTTTTCCATGCTAAATGTTTACAATAAATGACAAAAAATCGCATTAATCAGCAAAATCTAAATCCTCCACTTATTCGGAACTATCAATCTCTGACCTACTAAGTCTAGTACAAGGTCATAGCCTTAAAGCTACTAACATATAAAGCACGCTAGATAAGAGCAAGTAATGTCACATAGGCAAACACATCCGCACCATATATTTGAGTGTGTGTCTAGACACAAGCGTACAAACTCTAGTGATCGTATCCCAGTCTACGCTCTGATATCATACTGTGAGGGCCCGTTATCCTAATCATAATTTATTAAGATGCAATTAGGATTAGTTACTAAACAGTGGAAAGACGTGTTAAAATTTTCGTGTTTTTGGGCCTATAACATTTTTCGGCATTACCTCCCCGCAAATCGGGCATACCAAAAAACTCAAATACGTAAAATAACTCAATAATATTCTCAAAAAACATAACAAGTCAATCCAGTGCAACCCAAACACTGTAACAAGAACATCCCAGCAAAATATCATAAAGCCGATAAGACTTGATAAATACATACTACAATTACTCAGGGCATTCCTCGATACAAAACCAACGTCAACTATGTACATATACTATCTGAGAGACAACAAAAATATATACCCAAAAAAAATGAGCCCACTCACGGAGCTCTGGTACTTCCTGACGCCTCCTCTCTAGCACCTGAAGTAGACCCACCTGTACTACCTGCCATGTCCCCACACAAAAGACACGACAGCCCCTTTCGGGGTCAGTAACCCGAGTATGAGACATCAAATAAAATCATAACGTAAGACATAGAAATGCAATGATGTCGTGCATGAATGCAATGCTTGTACATGTACAACATCTCAGGATATCAGGAATCAAAGAAGCGATATAACAAATCCATCTGCTCGAGCTGGTTCACCCTCAGTGAACCGTGTCAAGGGATATGGCTCCACTCCCGAAGCCAGCAACTACCTAAACCTGACCGAATCAGGGTGTCCAAAATCCGCATGACACACATCATAATATCATATAAAGATCTCAACCGAATATACACAGTTATCAAATAGGCTCAATATGATATGGTCAGTAGCATTGATGTGACTGACTAAAATCAAATGTGTGTTGACGAAAAACATATTTTATTTTGCCACATCAATGACCAACTGATAATATGCAAGTCAGCATATAATATCACGTAATTCAGCAAATAACAAATAAAACATACACAATCACATCACAAGTCTCTGTCAGACATTGTGAAATTAAATGATCTCTACGTGCCTCAATTCACCAATTACCAGTAATTCTAGCCTCAAGAACTCGTGAATACTCCAATTTCAGATAAATAACCTGAATATCAATTTAAATGACCTTAAATAATAGAAATGTCAAATCATCATTTAAAGTCAACTTACTTTCCAAGTTTCCCTATTTCTACATTTTAAATTCCTCAAATCACATATTTTCTTTGTCAATATTTCACTAATAATTCCCAACATATACGATCTACGTACTCCTCATCTTATCGAATATATTTTCTGACTGTGTTCCAAAGCCCGATCAATACCTCAACTTGAAGCCAATCTTTGACCTACAAATGCAATCGAAATCAATCATCAGAACCAGCAGTCATCCTCAGCTTTCTCTTAGGTGCTCTGCGTTTAGGCGCAGGAGGATAAGCGGATGGCATAACAGAAGTAGGATCAACAGTTTGAATAGGTTCAGCATCTAGTGATACTGAGACGATATCCATATCTTTTTCTTTGGACACAACTTTCCCACAAGATGTCCTTTTCTTTTTGGCAACAGGGGCTTCAGACACAGCAGCTGGTCGCTTCTTCGTCACAGAATTCTTCTTAACAATAGCCACCACAGCCACGTCTGACTCATCTGTTTCACCACGAGCGTCAATTGTTTTATTCGTGGCAATGTAAGTGTTTACCGTCTTTTCAGAGAGAATTTTCAAAGGAGGAAAAGTCTTCGCCTCTCCCAGAGTAACAGCAGGGTCGTCCTTCAGAAGAGCACAAATTTGGGCAGCAAACCCCTTGGCTCTTCTGGTGGTTCTATCCACCATTTCCTTCAAGACCTCAAACAAAATTTCGCTCCAGTTGACCTTAATCCCGAAATGAATGGCAGTCATCATAAAAAATCTTTCGTGGGTTACAGCATCAAAAGAACCCGCTTTCACAGTAATGGATTTTGCCAAGACATTTCCTTCAAGACCTCAAACAAAATTTCGCTCCAGTTGACCTTAATCCCGAAATGAATGGCAGTCATCATAAAAAATCTTTCGTGGGTTACAGCATCAAAAGAACCCGCTTTCACAGTAATGGATTTTGCCAAGATATCGTTCAACAAGTGAAACTCATATTTCAGCAGTCTCTTCTTGCATGAGAACTGAACAGGCTTACCAGAATGAGAGAACAAAGTTCTTGCTTGCAACACCAAATCGTTCGGTACTTCTGACAAATCGATTAACCCATCAGTAGGAAGATTGAATACCCCGGCAAACCTACTTGCAGAAATTTCGACATATTTTCCTAAGACAGCACATGTAACAACACCATCTTGGATAAGAGCGATGTCAAAGAACTGTTCAAGTTCCTGCTCATACACCACTGACGGACAACCTAGAAAACCTCTAAGCCCAGTGGCCTCTAGGGCTCGAAACATGTTCACCAAACCATCGTTGTCCTGAATCCCTAAAACAGAGTCGAAGTTGATTTGCACGGAATTGGAGATGTAAGAAAATTCCATTTCTGAAAGTAAAATGAACAAGAGAATGCCTGAAACAAGAGTAATCGGCAAACAGAGAACACAGGAGAGCAGAAACGCAAGAGAGACAAGCACAAAGTAAGTGTTAGAGTAAAAGGAAACGCCGTAAATATAACCAAGAATGCGAAAGGTATTGGAGAGAGAAGATGTGGATGTGACGTTTCGCATGATGACAACCACGTGTCCATCATCCAATGGCGCAAATAAGATTTTGAAAATAATTTGAAATGATTTTGAAGATATTTAGACAATATTGCGAAATATAAAGAATATTTTAAAAGGATTTTGAATTTTGACCGCGAGGGTAAAATGGTAAATAGATATCTGGCGCCAAATACTTAACACGTCACAACCTTAAGATCTGTTTTATGTATCAGCAGGGGTGTTGCAAGATCTGATCATGGATAAGTATCAACTGTGTATACATGACATCTGAGTGTATCCAGATCTCACATATTCAGTTGACTCAGCACTTATTAATTCAGATCTCTCATTCCCCCTAAAGCTGAGATTCTCCCAAGTCTGATATTTTATCAAAGCTGAATTCCACGATGTTCCCCCTGAACAGTAGACTCAGATTTGACAAAATCAGAAGCTGTTCAACCTGCAAATTTGTTAGCGCAAACAAAATCAAGGAAGTTATAAGAGACCCAATATATTTCTAAAATAAGAAAACTTAGCGTCTGGCAGAGGCTTTGTGAAGATGTCAGCTACTTGCTGTTCAGTCGACACATACTCCAGCTTGACGTCCTTCTTGAGTACATGGTCCATGACAAATTTCTTCAGCAGTTCTTTCGTATATTTGGCTTGGTTAATGAAAATTCCATTATCCAACTATCGAACTTGTAATCCCAGAAAGACGTTATCTCGCCCAACATGCTAATCTCAAATTTGTCCTGCATTAGCTTAGAAAACTTTTGACATAGCTTGGGGTTAGTTTAACCAAAAAAATATCATCCACATAGATTTGCACTAACAGAACATGATCAGATTTCACAAATTTAAATAGTGTCTTATCAACTGTGCCTATAGTGAAATCATGATCAATTAGGAATTTAGACAGTGTATCATACCAAGCTCTGGGTGCTTGCTTCAACCCATACAGAGCTTTATCCAATTTATAAACATGGTTTGGATATATATGATCAACGAAGCCAGGAGGTTGTGCAACATACACTTCCTCTATTAGAATGCCATTAAGAAATGCACTCTTAACATCCATTTGAAATACTTTAAAATCTTTGAATGCTGCATATGCAAGGAACATGCGTATAGCTTCTAATCTAGCTAGTGGTGCGAAGGTTTCATCAAAATATATCCCTTCCATTTGCCTAAATCCCTGAGCTACCAGTCTAGCTTTGTTTCTTGTTACTATTCCATCTTCATTCAGTTTGTTCCTAAAGACCCATCTAGTTCCTATAACTTATGATTTGAGGGTCTAGGTACAAAAAATCTTTGAATGCTGCATATGCAAGGAACATGCGTATAGCTTCTAATCTAGCTAGTGGTGCGAAGGTTTCATCAAAATATATCCCTTCCATTTGCCTAAATCCCTGAGCTACCAGTCTAGCTTTGTTTCTTGTTACTATTCCATCTTCATTCAGTTTGTTCCTAAAGACCCATCTAGTTCCTATAACTTATGATTTGAGGGTCTAGGTACAAGTTGCCATACGTTATTTCTCTTAAACTGATTCAGTTCCTCCTGCATTGCTTCTACCCAGATTGGGTCTACTAAGGCTTCATCTATTTGTTTTGGTTCTATATGCGAGATGAAAGCTGAATCGAAATGATCATGCATAAGCTGGATTCGTGTGTGAACAGGAGATTCGATGTTACCTATGACCTACTCAGGTGGATGATTTCTATTCCACCGAAGATCAAGTCCAATTGGGTTTGCTTCCTGTTCTGCTTGGATGTCTTGCTGGATATCCACATCTGGATTGTTCGATGTCAATTGATGGTTCGCGTTCGCATCTTATGCATCAGATGGTTGTCTAGATACCAATTGATGTGAAGTACTTGCAACTGGTGCTTCAGATTTTGGACCATGAATTAAAGAGTCGGTTTGCACAACATCTGCTTGAGCAACATCTGTTTGGACATCTTGTGCATTTGTCGCTCCAGCTCCAGCAGCAGGCACACTTGGAGAGATCTGATCCTGCGTTGAGTCAACGTTAGTTAAATCGATGACTACTGGATTACTGTCAGATCTTGTTGAGCATTGTTGTGCGATGTGTCCAGTGCTGGTTCCATCTCTGATGAATGTCTTTGTTGTGCCACGTCATAATCTGAGTCATCAATGCTGGATGATCTAGACGTGTACATAAGCCGTTAAGGCTCGCAACTGAGTTGGATCTAAAACTTGTCTCATCAAAGACAACGTGTGCTGACTCTTCAACAATTAGACTTCTATTGTTGAATACTCGATAAGCCTTGCTCACTGCTGAATAGCCTAGGAAGATACCTGCATCAAATTTTGCATCAAAAGCTGATAGGTGCTTCTTACCATTATTGTGAATGAAGCATCTACACCCAAACACCCTGAAATATGAAATATCAGGTTTCTTGCCACTCCAGATCTCATATGGGGTTTTATCATGAAACTTGTTAATCATAGATCTGTTCTGAGTATAGCAAGTTGTATTAACTGCTTCTGCCCAAAATTTGAAATTCCAGAATAAGCAATCATAGATCTTGCAGCTTCTTTTAAAGTGCGATTTCTCCTCTCAACCAGCCCGTTCTGTTGAGGAGTTCTAGCTGCAGAAAGCTCATTCTTTATCGCTATGCCATCCAGATAAGAAGATAATTTTTTATTTAAAAACTCGGTACCACGATCACTTGTTATCCTGTTGACTATACAAGATCTGTCATTTTGTAAACGTTTTAAAAGCCGAATGAGCTGGTCAGCGGTATCAGATTTTTCTTTTAAAACAGCACCCAAGTGAATTTTGTAAAATCATCAACAACAACTAGGGTGTAGTTCGTTCCCCCTAAACTTGTTACGGGTATAGGACCAAGAGATCCATATGTAAGAGCTCTAAGCTTCGGGAAGAACGTTTACCGCCTTTATTTTTAAAAGTAGAACGAATTTTTTTACCAAGCTGACATGCGGCACAAATCTTGTCTTTAGAAAAATTGATTTTGGGCATACCAGAAACCAGTTCATGCTGACTCAAATGAGCAAGTGTTTTAAAGTTTAGATAGTTCATTCGCTGATGCCACAACCAGCTCTTGGAAGAGTTGGCTGCTGAGCAAATCTGTTCAGATCCCATGGGTTCTGACCAAATGATGATGTAGGTATTCCCCGACCTTTTACCTACCAATACATTCAGTCCTTCTGGACTCTGAACTGTGAATGTGTGCTGTTGAAAGTTAACTATGTAACCCTTGTCACATAGCTGACTTATGCTAATCAAATTATAATGCAAGTTATCAACAATTAAAACATCATATATTGAGATTTTATCGTGGGTAAGCTTACCCTTACCCACAGTGTTACCATGTGAGTTATCACCAAAGACTATCTTTGCTTCTTTGCTCCTTTGTGTGGAGTAACATCTGATAGAAGCTTTGGGTTTCCTGTCATGTGTCTTGAACATCCACTATCCAAGTACCATATGATCGACTCATCTCCAGCTTTGTACCTATTATCCTGCAATCATAAAAACAGATTTTGGTACCGAATTTTACTTGGGTCCAGATCGGATTACCCCTTTCGGGACCCATACTTGAATTACCTTAACAGTTTTCCCAGTATGATAGTCCATAAGGGTCTGTGCAGAAATATTGTGAGATCTATTGAGTGTTAGTTTGATATTTTGCCCATTCAGATCTCTCCTCAACTGAACCTTTCTCCAAACAGATTTTTCCTTCTTCGAACTACGCCTGGGCTGGTGAGAAACAAACGAATTAGACCAGATTTCGATTTATCTTTGTCAAGTCTGTTCTAGCCAGCTTGGCTTGGAGTTCTCAGGTCTAATAAAACTGATACCAGCTTTTCCTTTTTGATTCGGCTTTGAAGAGTTCTGGTCATCGTACCTAACTAACTCGCATGTATCATGTGTCATACTGGCTTTGACAAAGCTCATCTTTTTGAACTTGTCATATACCAGATATGACTGAGTACTGGTTTCTCCAGCGCTGCTTTCACTAGCATTGAAACCTAAGCCAATTCTATCATTCGCTGGCTTCTGAATTTCACACAGCTTATCTAGAGAAACAGAAGAGTGAGTCCAGGAGCTCATTAGTAGTTTTAACTTTTCAATTTCAGACTCGAGCTCACTGGATCTTATCCTCTAGGATTCATTCTCAGTCTTTAGCTTACTCAACTCAATTTGTAAACTGTCATTTTTACCAAGTTGAACAGATCTTGGTTCCACTGAACTATTTTTCAAATCTATTCAGCTTTGACTTCCTCGAATGTCTGAGAAAGCTAACGGTACTCTTAGGGCCATCTCATTTAGTGCACAGATTAGGTCCTCTCGTGTAAATTCAGTATTTGAAAAATCGAATAACTCGTCTTCCGAATTCTGATTAGCCATGAGAAAGTGAACTTCCTCCTGTTCACTATCGCTGGATGAAGAGCTGCTTGATGAGGAATCTGTATCGGTATCAGCCCAGTTCTTGTTGCTCTCCTCAACAACTAGTACTTTGCGATCATTCTTTCTGCTGGGCCTCTTATCAGCTCTTGTCCTCATCCTTCTATCATTTGATCTTTCCTTGGATCTATCATCTTTCTTCTCATCCCTCTTGAATCTGTCCTCCTTCTTGGGCCTGTTGCAATCAGCAGCAAAATGCCCTGGACGGCCACAGTTAAAACAATTTTGGTCAGTGGTAACCTTATCAGATTTATGTGCATTATTTTAAGAGAAAGAAGGTTTATAGGATTTTCTCATGAATTTCCCAAAATTCTTAACGAAGAGGGACATGGCGTCGTTGCTGAGTTGTTCTGCAGATTTGCTCGTGCTTGGGGAGAACTGTTCAGATGTTGTTGCCGCTAGAGCTTTGGTTGGTTGAGATGTTGAGGGTCCAGCTTCAGATCTGTTTCTAACTCAAACTCATAGGCTTTAAGATTTTCAAACAGATCATGCAGTTCCAGCTTGTTAAGTTCCTTGGACTCGCGCATAGCCATCGTCTTAACATCCCACTCTCTGGGCAACGCTCTCATCACCTTCAATGCCAACTCACGGTTGCTGTATTCTTTGCCCAAGCTTGTCAACTCAATTACCACAGCAGCTTGTTAAGTTCCTTGGACTCGCGCATAGCCATCGTCTTAACATCCCACTCTCTGGGCAACGCTCTCATCACCTTCAATGCCAACTCACGGTTGCTGTATTCTTTGCCCAAGCTTGTCAACTCAATTACCACAGCACTTAAACGGTCGTCAAACTCCGGCATGGTTTCTCCATCTTTCATCTTAATTGATTCATATTTCTGTTGGGCCACAGTAAGCTTGTTTTCCTTCGTCTCATCATTGCCCTCGCAGATTTGTATCTGCTTCTCCAAAATCTCCTTGGCACTGTTACATGTTTTGATTTTGCTGAACATATTTTTGTCCAGTGTCTTGTAGAGGATATCCCTGGCCACATTGTCCAAGTTCGCTTTCTTTTTCTCCTCATTGGTATACTCGTGTCTCCTCTTTTCCACATATTCTGGTGCACCATCACTCGTCGCGAATGCTATGTTTATCTTCATTATTTTCATTGGACCATCAGTGATGACTGACCACATATCATCGTCTTGAGCAGCCAAGTGCGCTTGCATTCTGATCTTCCAGTCATTATATTCCTCCTTAGAAAACATAGGAATCTTGTTGTGAGAGGTAGACATATTGAAATATATAGATCACAAATAACAAACTGTTCAATACTGAGATAGCGCGGGCTCTGATACCAATTGATAGGATCAATAGGATCGAAAAACAGCATTAGGAGTTCAGAAGGGAACTCCTTTGGGATTTTTAAAATTTTCGAAACCTTAAAATAGTTTTTACAAGCGCCTAGATTAACTTAAATCTGTGTTACCAGATTTAAGGTATCTCAGTTAAAAATTCTGATCTCTCGACTAACAAGTAATGTACGGAATAAAGTCGATTAACCAGTGAACAGTGATATGCTGAAAATAAATGCAGTAAGGTAAAAGTATAGGGTTGAGAGTTTGTTTATTAAGTTCGGATATCAAATCCTACGTCTCCCATTCTTCCTTATTCAGGAAGGTTCCACTAGAAGAGTTTGATGATTACAGCCTCTGTAACCACCCAGTCACCGAGCCTCGCTCAAGATGAACTCCTAGCAACTCCAATCAACAAGCAGACGCAGCTGCTGAATACAAGTAATGGGATTTTAGAACTGCTTCACAAAGCCAGTTCGTTACAGACTCAAAATGATAATACAGTGAAATACACAACTATTTGAGACTATAAATCTTATGGTTTCTATACTATGAAACACGATTCAACAAGCGAACCAAAAGATAAATCGAAGATTGAAAACAATGAGGGCTAGAACTTGAATGTTCTTCGATTTGGTATACTGGACTTAGAATATATTTCGATCAGAATATCCAGTAGCTATGTGAGCAATATGTTAGCGTTGAGAGCGAAAGACAGCAGAGAGAATTAGCAGAAAGTAAGCAAGCGCTTCATCATATGAACTTCAGCTATTTATACCCTTTGTCTCGAACGGTCATTAAATTTCGCCTAAGGAAACAAAATCCCCTCTTTAATATAGATTCATTGTAAAATAGTATATCCTGCTCCACCAAATGTTAATCTGCGCTTCATCAGGGCCAAATTATCGTATATCCATATTTGGGTAAACATCATATAACGTCCTCTGTATACTGTGTACAATCACCCAAAATAGCTCTGACATTGTCTCCTAAATTCTAGGCATTTGTACGATCCAATCGCAACCATTGATTCTTTCCAATTTGAATATATGATCGCGTTTGAATCGGTTCGACGTTTGCGCCTGAAATCTCTTTTTGTTAACACAGTTCTTTCTTTCTTGAAGAAGACGACTATCTTAACGCTGATTGTTTATTCAAAAACTGTCACAACTGAATATATAGAGACAAATGTGTACTTGCGACATCTGAATGCAACTACTGAATGCTTGCGACTTCTGAAAAATATACTTTTCCAAAGTCTGAGTCGAACACTCTTGATAACCTCAAGTCTGATGTTCACTGATAGCTTTGTAACCACTTCTGAAATACTGAGATCTGAGGTAACTGAATAGATACTGTTCACAACTGAAATACTTGAAACTGAACCACAATCTGTTACTCAAGTCTGAATACATTATGCTTCTAAATACCATATTTCTCACTGTAGCTCAAGTATGAATAACTGTTCCCGAATAGTCAACTCAGAAGTCAATGGTTAGCTCAGAATCTTTTGAGACTTAGAAGTCTTCAATCCACTTGTATGACGTCACGATTTCTGAACTCTTCAATACACTGAGATGACTTCACGACTTCTGAAAACTTCAAATTACTAGGATGACGTCACGACTTCTGAAATCTTCAATTTCCTTCACTTCTGTGAATACTCTCAAGATCAGTTCTCAGTCTTATTTTGTTATCACCAAAACTTATAAATTTTATCTTAACATTGTGGATTCTTGACATACTGGGTGGTAAGGTGAAACGAACCAGACTCTAGAAATATTTTTTTTAAAACATTTACGGAAGAATAAACTTTAAATATGGCTCGTTCCCTTCTAAAATATTTCTAAACCATTTTCTCAAAAATACTGTAAGCATAAATAAAAGAATATAAAAAAAAATGCTAAAACATCCAACAATAAAATCGTCGAGTAAAAATAATATTGAAAGCCAACATGTTATAAAAACCATTATCTAAAACTGTGACATAACAGACTGAATCATAAAGGCGGTCACGGGATACTGCTGCAACAGGCGCTCAGAGGTCCTCACCGCCAGTCGGAATATACTCATCAACAGGATCATCACCTGCACCATTTAAACCTAGTGAGCCTAGTGGCTCAGCATGCTCTATCGTAATGCATAACAAGGTACATACTAATAAAATCGCATGCAAGCACATACTATAATTAAAATAACGTTAAAGACATGGATACGTGCATGATCTAAAAAAATTTCATCCTACAATCATATCATAACATATCATATAACATATAAGGCATGGCATATCGTAACCTGAAAAGAAAACGTATGAGTCATATCAGTGAATGTGAGCAGCGTATGATTGATCAGTCGTAATAACCAATGTACGTGGCGGTGTGGTTTACCCGACCTTACCTCGGGATCCCTATATGTCACACCTCCTGAAAACTGTCACTTCACCCCGCTGTTACACGAGGATCCATAGGCCCTGAAATCCTGAAATCATTCCTAAAAACAGGGGATCCCCGGGCCCGGTTACCCGGTTAACTCCCATCGTATACTTGCCACATCACTTCAATTCCTCGGATTTTTAACTTAAAAAGGACATGCCTGATCGTTTCATAAAATCTCATGATGCGTGAATTCCTTAAAATCATGCAAATTTAAAACTTAGCCCGTTAATGTATATTTAATCATTTCCTTGAAAACGTTTACGTACATAAAATACTACATATATGATTAAATAGTCACTTTTTCGGGCTCATACATTTTCTACTTCGGTCAAGGATTGATTCCGGGGCCTGGCTCGCTACTTCTAGACCAAACTTCGCTCTAAACTCGGCCGACGAAACGAATGTTCACCGCATTTTCCCATTTTCGCCTATTTTCTTTAAATTTTTGATTTCTTAAAATCAAGACTATAAGGGACTAATAAAAATAAATTTTGACTTCTAAAAAAATCAATTTGGGACTTATTAAAATTTATTTTGACCTTTAGAATCAATTTAAATCAATTTTGACCTCGAAAGCCGATTTTGACCAAAAGACCGATTTTGACCAAATTAAATCCCAAAAATCGGTTTAACTCCAATAAAATACCGAAGGCCCTAATTTTGACTAAAAACTTAAAATTAAACATAACTTAAATTATTTAAAAGGTTTGACTTAATTTTGACCTTCTCGCTAATTTCTTTAAAATTGGACCTTTGACACATTAATTAAAATAACAGGTCCATAATTAAAATAACTTGACCCCATTTTAAAATATTTGACTCGAGACTCGATGAACCGATCCGGTACAACCGAACCAGCCAAAACCGGTTCATTTTGACCGAACCATAGCAAAATTAAGCCCTACACCGAAAATCACACACACACCCTCACGCGCAGCCGTGACCAGTAGCCACATCGCGCGACCGTTCTCCCTGCTCCGGCCACCACTGCCGGAGTCCTTCCGGATGGACCACCCCCAGGTCCAGCCGGTCCTAACCTGACCAGCCGTGGCCCCAACTGTGGTTGCACGAGGGAGCACGACCCTGGTGAATACGACGCACCGCGCGGCCGAAGAACACACAACAGAAGGTGTTTTGCGTGCAGCCGCTGATTCGATCACTATATCCCACCTATGGACCACTCCTAGCCCTCTTTAGGACCCCTTGAACCACCTAATATCGAGCCAAGGTCCCTTAGGCAGCCCCCAAACCGAAGCCATGCAAGAAAATCATCAAAACCGTGAGATGCAACATGAGACATGCATAAAACGTGAACATAGCTGTATAGATCCGAGGCATACACACAAAATTCATGCATAATTTTCATAAAACAGGTTATTATGATTTAAATGGTGAGCAAGGAAATTGAAATCACATGCTTGGGTTGAAGAAGATGCGGATCTGCGAGGTACGGACGTTGTAGACGCGAGATCGGGGCGCAACCGGCCTTGGATCACCAAGCTCCTTCAAAGTCTGATTGGTTTTTCGAAAATTGAGTGCTTATGGGTGGAGAGGATGGCTGGTTGTGTGAGTATGAGGCTAGGTTTGTGTAAACTTGTGATTAAGAATTAATGAAAGTGCCTATAATGACCCCTATGGATTTAAATTAAAACAAAGTACAAGTTTGCCATCTAATTAAATCAAAAGGTGTTTAAAACTCATTCTTGAGCTTTAATGGTTATAAAATTTCGAAATCTAGACCTCCTTATAATTTAAAATGCCTTAAAACTCAATATGACAGCCCGTATAGGTGAAAAACGGGTTCCCCCCAAAAAAATTATAAAAATCCTAATTTCCAAAAATATTTGCTTAAAATAAAATAAATTCATTCTTAAAAATCTCATAACTAAAAATCTCAGTTTATTTTCTTTTCGGTCGACCCTAATCTCGTCCACGCGTCCGTAGCTCAAGCAGCCTGAAAAATAACACATGCATAACATGCAGCATAAAATCATAAATAAATCACATAGCATAAAATCATAAATAATTCACATAATAAGGCATGTAATCATCTAAAATATTTCCCCCTAGTCATGCACTCATTTCTACGTAGTCAGGAAATTCTAGGCGTTACATAAGGCCAGTCTGTAGGCAAGTGTTCCTACTATTTCCAAGATTTCGAATGGTCCGACATACCGATGATTCAGCTTTCCGGCCTTATCAAATCGGACTACCCCTTTCATTGGTGAAACCTTGAGGTACACTTTTTCTCTTAGCTCGAAGGCCAGGGGTCTTCTCTTTAAATACCCAGCTTTTCTGTCGATCCTGGGCTGCCTTCAGTCTCTCCTTTATGATGCTACCTTTTTCACTGTCTCCTGGACGAGTTTAGGTCCTTTGATGGCATTTTCTCCAACCTCATCCCAATACAGCGGCGATCGACATTTCCGTTCATAGAGGGCCTCATATTGTGCCATTCCTATGCTGCTGTGGTAGCTATTGTTGTATGTGAACTCTATTAGAGGTAGATGTTCGCTCCAATTACTACCAAAGTCTAAGGTGCATGTCCGTAGCATGTCTTCTAGGATATGAATGGTTCTCTCAGTTTGGCCATCTGTCTGTGGATGATAAGCCGTACTGAGGGTAACCTTACATCCCATGGCTTCTTGGAAGCTCTTCCAAAAACGAGATACGAACCTTGTCCCTATCCGACAGAATGCTGGTTGGAACTCCATGTAGTCTGACAATGTTATCATGTATAAGGCAGCGAGCTTATCCAAGCCGTAGTTCATGCGGAAAGGCAGAAAGTGCACGGAATTTGTTAACCTATCCATGATTACCCATATTCCATCATAGCCTAATCTCATTCTCGATAGACCTACTACAAAGTCCATGGATATGTTTTCCCACTTCCATTCTGGAATCTCCAGTGGTTGCAATAATCCTCCTGGTCTTTGATGTTCTGCCTTGACTTGTTGACATACATGGCATCTAGCGACAAAGTCAGCAACATCTCTTTTTATCCCATTCCACCAGAAGTGTTCTTTCAAATCTCTATACATCTTTGTACTCCTTGGGTGGTTTGAGAAATTGGATTTATGTGTTTCAGACATCACTTCCTGACAGAGGTTATCGACATCGGGCACACATAATCTTCCGTTCATCCAAATGATTCCCTTTTGATCTACTTGAAATTCCGACACCTTTCCTTGCTTTATCTGTTCTTTAATTTTGGTCAGAGAAAGGTCTTGATCCTGATAGATCTTGACCAATTATTTGTGGCATGGTTGAGCTGAGAGTGAGGATAGTATTACCTTGTTCATGTTCTTCCGACTTAACGCATCGGCTATCTTATTTGCCATTCCTGGGTGGTAGTTTATTATGAAGTCGTAGTCTTTCAAAAGTTCGAGACATCGCCTCTGTCTCAGGTTCAATTCTTTCTGAGTGAATATATACTTGAGGCTCTGATGGTCGGTGAATACCTCACATTTTTTCCAACAAAGATAGTGTCGCCAAATCTTTAGAGCAAAAACCACCGCAGCTAGCTCTAGATCATGTGTTGGGTAATTGTGTTCATGCGTCTTTAGTCGTCTTGAGGCATAAGAAGTTACTCTGCCATCTTGCATGAGTACACATCTTAATCCTCCTTTAGATGAATCGCTGTAGATATTAAAGCTTTTGTCCCCTACTGGTAGCGTTAGGACCGGGGCAGATGCAAGATTTGTCTTCAGAGTTTCGAAACTTGCCTCACATTCTTCGTTCCAATTGAACTTGGAGTTCTTCTGGGTGGTATAGTGAGTGGTATGGTTATTGAAGAGAATCCTTCTACGAACGTACGATAATAGCCAGCCAATCCCAAGAAGCTTCTAACTTCTGTCACTGTCATAGTTATAGGCCAGTCCATGATAGCTTCTACCTTCTTCGGATCCACTGATACTCCTGCTTCGGAAATTATATGGCCTAAGAATGCCAAACTCTTCAGCCAGAATTCGCACTTCTTGAACTTGGCGTACAGTTGTTTCTCCCTCAGGGTTTGAAGGGTAATTCGAAGGTGTTCCCTGTGTTCTTCTTCACTTGGTGAATACACGAGTATATCGTCTATAAACACCACCACATATTTGTCGAGGAATGGTTTGAATACCCGGTTCATGAGGTCCATGAAGGCCATTGGTGCATTGGTTAGACCAAATGGCATCACCATGAATTCGTGATGACCATATCTTGTTCTAAATGCAGTTTTAGGAACATCCTCATCGTTGATCTTTAGTTGGTGATAACCCGACCTCAAATCTAACTTGGAGAAGGTTGTAGCTCCTTTGAGTTGATCAAAAAGGTCGTCAATTCTTGGAAGATGATACTTATTCTTGATTGTGATATTGTTCAACTATCTGTAGTCGATGCACAATCTCATAGTTCCATCCTTCTTCTTGAAAAATAACACTGGAGCTCCCCAAGGTGACACACTGGGTTAATATGCTTTTTGTCTAGCAGTTCTTGTAGTTGATCCTTGAGCTCCTTGAGTTCAGCATGTGCCATCTGGTAGGGTGCCTTGGAGATTGGGGTCATTCCTGGCACTAGGTTAATTTCGAACTCAATTTCTCTGTCAGGCAATTTTTCCAGGTAAGTCATCTGGAAACACATCTGCGAACTCTTGTACCACTAGGATGTCTTCTATTCTGAGTTCTTTTCCTTCTTGTACTTCGTGGATCATTGACAAAAAAACTTCTGCTCCTGACTTCATGACTGTCCATGCTTGGGCAGCAGAAAGTAGAGACTTTTGCTCCTTGTTCTTACCATAATATATCAGTTCCTTTTGATCAGGGGCTTGGAGTTTAACACTTTTACCTCGACAATATACCAATGCATGGTTCTTAGATAGCCAATCCATCCCTAAGATGGCATCAAACTCGACCATGTTGAGTTGTACTAAGTTTTCAGAGAATGAGTGGTCGTTTATGGATATCTCACAGTTCCGATGGATCTTATGTGTTTCAATGGTAGTGTTGGTAGGATTTGCTACTCTATATGGTTCACATAGGATTTCAGGCTGTTTGATCAGGGGCTTGGAGTTTAACACTTTTACCTCGACAATATACCAATGCATGGTTCTTAGATAGCCAATCCATCCCTAAGATGGCATCAAACTCGACCATGTTGAGTTGTACTAAGTTTTCAGAGAATGAGTGGTCGTTTATGGATATCTCACAGTTCCGATGGATCTTATGTGTTTCAATGGTAGTGTTGGTAGGATTTGCTACTCTATATGGTTCACATAGGATTTCAGGCTGTATCCCTATCTTTTTAGCTAGTCTCCTAGATATGAACGAATGGGTAGCACCACAATCAAACAACACATAAGCAGGCAGCTTGTTCATAAAAATGTTACCTGCCACCACGTCGCTGGCATCTTCAGTCTCTTCCTGTGTCATTGCAAACACACAAGCATTGGGTTTATCCTCCCTGGGCTTTGGCTTTTTCTGAGCTGTATTGCTCGACCGAGCCTTTGGACCTTGGTTTTCCGGAAAATCCAAAATTTGGTGGCTCAACTTTGCACACGTAAATCATGCACCACTCTTCTTGCGACAATCTCCACTATGACGATGACCGCAAGAGGTGAAAGGTTCCACCATTTGGTTGTTCGGTGCAGGTGCTGATCCACGGTTGTTGAGATTTGGCCGCTTGGTCTTAGGCCCACCATGTGAAGTCTGAGCATTGAGGGGGCATTTGTTCTTGTTGTCAGCTTCCCGCCTCTTTATGTCAGTCTCTGCTTGGATTGCAGCTCCCGTAAAGTCCTTAAAGCTTGTGGCTTGATAGACTGCAAGGGTTGATTGGATACAGCTATTCAGACCCTTCTTGAATCGGTGCATCATCAGAGTATTATCCGCCATGATCGTTGGGACATAGGTGCCCAATGAGTTGAACTTGGATGTGTACTCTACTACCGACATGTCTGCAGTCTGGGTTAAAGTTTCAAACTCGCTGAGCCGTTGCATTCTGACTTCCATTAAAAAGTATTGTTTAAAGAATGCTTCCCGGAATCTTTTCCACGTGATTTGTCCATTTGCAGTCATGGTTGGCTTGACTGCATCCCACCATTTTATAGCTTTGTCGTCGAGGATTGTTGTTACAACATCCACTTTGAAAGCGTCTGGGACTTCCAGTAGTCGAAGTTGCATTTCAATGTTCTTCATCCAAGACTGTGCAACTTCGGAGTCATGGCTCCCATCAAAGGTGGGGGCTTTGTTCTTGAGAAGTAACTCATAGTAGTACTTAGTCCCACGAGGTGGAAGGGTAGGAGGAGGAGCTTGGTTATTGTTGGGGTTGACCAACCCCTACATAGTCGTGGCAACTATAGTAGCTATTGCCATCAGGTCTTCTCTGCTAAGACCAGTTCTCGAATTGGAGGACCTTTCACCTCCATTGTTACTGTCGCTTCTTCGGTTGCCTGTCATATTTTGCCATAGGAAAACTTACTAAGGATGGGTGCGTATAAATGCAAAACAATGTTTATTCTTATTCAAAAGGTAAAACATGTCAGGCCCCGAGCACATCTCAGAGATAAACCACGCAAAAAAATAGCGGAAGCAATAAAAAGTGGCTTAAAATTTTCGCTTGGCCTGACGATTAAGACAGATAATTTAAAATAGCGCAATACTTAAAATAATCCCAATTTACATTACGAAATACAACAGTACAGCAAATACAAGTACTAGCAACAATACAACAGCTGACAAATCTACAACTGAACAGAAACTAAAGCACATGGCATTCCCCGGCTGACAGCACGAGTACATAATATGCTATATGCTAACTGAGACACTCTATCCACCGCCTGGGGCACCACCAGCTGGATCAAAGCCACGCCCAGCTGTAAATCCTGGAAAACCTGTACAACCAGCAGGCAACAATACAACAGCCCCAGAGGGACCTCGGGGTCAAACCCCAGTACGGAGAGCAACAAATATAGCAAACGAAAAGCAGTAGATAGATATGCAGATGCTATGCAGGAGGTCGAAGTACAACCAAAAGCTGGAAGCCGAGAGATCTCAAAACAGCAACTCGACAGCTGGATAAGAACAACTCAACAGCTGGAGCGAAAGAACTGAAAGACAGTAGTCACAGTGTGTATACTGAGTATATGGGAGCTACCCACTCGTCTCCCGTATACTGCACCAGATGCAACAATAGCTCATCCTGCTGTTGCCCACTCATGGGGTGTGGGAGCTACCCACTCCTCCCATAGCGGCTAACTATTCCAGCAGGGAGATGAGGGACGGGAGTTACCCACGCGCCTCCAGCTTTAAGGTATACGGGAGTTACCCGCTCGTCCTTAAGCCCAGCATCCTGGTACGCTCAGATCGAATGTGAGGATTGTGAAATTAGATTTGTGATTAATTGAGTTGAATTTGGGATTAATCACATGTTTTTGAGGGAATTACTAACGGAATATGGTTCCTGCTGATTCATCAGTTGCAGCGCTAGTATAGGAAACGAGAAATAGCAAAATTTGGTGAAGTCAACGCTGGTCAATGATACTGTAGCTACCTGCTGGTGTTGGCATCGGTAGGGTGACGTAGGCGTGACGCGTTGCATCTGCTGGTTTTAGTTCGTTTCGAAGGGTTGCTGCTGGCCGATATTGCTTTTGGCGCGAGAATGATTGAGGAAGCGACACGTGTTAGTCAAGTTTTTGAGTGTTGATTAGGGGATTCAGCAGTTGGGTTAGATAGGAGTGACCAGCTGCTGATAGTAACGCTTACGTGTGCCTTGCGTCATAGTGTGAAACCAGCAGCAGGAGTTTCCCACATGCAACTGCTGGTGTTTGCATGCGTCGTCGTTTTGTGAAAGAGTCTATTACGCACGTGGTAACCAGCTGCGAGAGTTTTCCTTGTGCACCTGCTGGTTTGTAAGTGCATCGACTGGATTTGTTTGTGTAGGCGCGGCGACGTCGTTTGATTAAGTTAAAATGTTGCGTTTTGGATGTTGCAGCTGGAACCAGTCGTTGGTTGTTTTGAAGAGATCTGCTGCCTGCTGATATAATGCTACGGCGTCGTTTTGATAAGTTGGAACGGTGTCGTTTTGGAGTGTTTTCTTGCGAATGCTTATTTGGTTGCTACTGCTGGTTTTTAACGAAAGAAAGAGATGGTACCTGCTGGTCTTGTCGACTGAATTGATGATCAGCAGACGATGGATTTGGGAGATTATAAATGGAAGTGTCGTTCGACACTTAGGATTATTTTTGAACCAGACATTCCTTATCTCCATTTCCAAACCATCGATTATCTACTGTTCACCGTAACTTTCAATCGCCATTTCCCATCGATTCCAGCATCTGTTTTTGACGTTCTTGGTGGCGCTGGACTCCTTGAGACTTTCTCTTCCCATTGATACTAGTTTGGAAGCTAGGAGCAACGAGTTGAGAAATCCTGAAGGCCCTGCTCGTTCGTGAGTTGCTGGTTTCGTTGAGCAGATTCTGCCGTCGTTTCTTTTGAGCTTTTGGGTGAGCATTTCTTGTAGTTTGAGCTCGGTTTTTAGTAGTTAATTCCTACGTAGAAGTGTAGGATCGAAGTATACTTCTGGCCGTAGGATTAACGTGATTGTGTAGCTGAATTGAGCTAAGATATTGAGTACCTGTAACAGATTTCAGCATTTCTGGGAAGTCCCTGCTGCGTGAATTGAACAAGGAGAAATCTGTTAGGTAATTTGAAGAAGAAAGGTACGAATTGAGCAGCACTTACAGCTTGAGCGTGAACATGACTGAATCAATGTTGTGAAATGTGTTGTGTTGTTGTTATATGTTGACGTGGAACAGCTGTTGAATTGATTGAACTCGATATTCTGTTTTCACGTATTATGATTTGTATGCATTGAGCATTGATATTGATTGGCATACATGCATACATATTGGGCCTTGACAGATTTGATTGATGACCCGAGCCACGTTGGAGCTGGCCAACAGATGTGTTGTGCCCCAGTCCAACGCTATCATCGGAGGGGTGACTACCTGATACGAGTGTCTACCGCCGAGCTGTGATGGGCTGACGGGCCCCGATGATCACGGACCGATGATTTCCCGGTTGATAGACCGTGGTATTGAGGCGACTTGATATGAATTTCCGGTTGATAGACTGGCCTAGTTGACCGATTTCCTTTGACAGCCACATGCATTTCATAGCATTGATTGTTAGCATGTTGCATGCGTAGCTGTTTGATAGCTCTTCGTACTGAGGCTTGACCTCGTACTTGTTTCTTGCTTTTGTTTTGTGTGGGTCTGTGTTGCCCATTTGCAGGAAATACAGGCAACCAAGCTGGATAGAGTGGAGGTTCAGCTGGTCGATCCCCGCATCCTTGAGTCCCAGTTATATATGTATGATATGTATTGAGCCGGGGGATGCCCCGTGTTATCAAGTATTGGGGATCTGTATTTGACTTGATATTATGGTTGTTACCTGTAGCATGAGTTTGAGTCAACTCATATTTTAAGTATCGATATTTTGAATGTATGATTTGAGTTCAGGCCCATTGTATTTCGAAAAATTTTTAAGCTATGATTTTATGCTTCCATGTTTATGCGTTTATTTAGTGTTAATTGTGAGTAATTAGCACGGGACCTAACATTTTTGGTATCAGAGCTTAAACTGGGATAAGCTTGATTTCTTTTGATCACACTCGAGTCTAGGCACAGAGTTTTGATTTGATTTTGATTGCCTCTGTGACTTATGTGATCTATTATCTGTCTTGTTAGTCTATCTGCTGTGAGATCTTACCTCTAGGCTTGTTTAGATGCCGCCGAGACGAGAAGGAGGTAGGAGGACTAGACGTTCCGTGGAGGGGTCTAGAGCAGGTAGTGATGACGACGCTCAGGTTGAGGACGTCACTAGGCAGATAGGTGGGATGGAGTTGGTCTTAGCCCAATTTCAGCGGACGAACCCACCGACGTTTGCCGGTACTGAGGGTGGTGCTAGGGCCGAGGCGTGGCCTTGGAGTACGCTCCGGAAAAGCCTGACATTTTTGGTATCAGAGCTTAAACTGGGATAAGCTCGATTTTTTTTTATTTGATTTTGATTGCCTCTGTGACTTATGTGATCTATTATCTGTCTTGTTATTCTATCTGCTGTGAGATCTTACCTCTTGGCTTGTTTAGATGCCGCCGAGACGAGAAGGAGGTAGGAGGACTAGACGTTCCGCGGAGGGGTCTAGAGCAGGTAGTGATGACGACGCTCAGGTTGAGGACGTCACTAGGCAGATAGGTGGGATGGAGTTGGTCTTAGCCCGATTTCAGCGGACGAACCCACCGACGTTTGCCGGTACTGAGGGTGGTGCAAGGGCCGAGGCGTGGCCTTGGAGTACGCTCCGGAAAAGAGACTGAAGTTGGCAGTGCTGTAGATGCGGGATGATGCGCAGCGCTGGTGGAAAGGCACTTCTAGGATGCTTCAATATAGTGGGACGATACTCACCTGGGATGGTTTCTGTGAGACTTTTCGACAGGAATATACCCCGGAGTCCTACTTCGCTAGCCGGGAGCGTGAGTTTGATAATTTGAAGCAGGGTGACATGCGTGTGGCCGAGTATGCGAGGCGGTTTTCTGCGCTTCTAGTGTACATGCCAGCTGTGGCGAACCAAGAGCAAACGAAGAGGAACAAGTTCTTGAAAGGGTTGAGACCTGATCTTTATCGGATGGTGCTGTCTAGGTCCCCGGCGACCTTCATGGAATCTGTGAACAATGCGGTTGATATTGAGGAGAGTTTGATGGATCCCGAGGCTCCAGTGCATCAGAAAACCGTGCGTGCTTCTCAGCCAGCTCGAGCGGTGTCGCAGTCGTATCAATCTCCTCAGGGGTCACAGCAGTCGAGTCGCCAACAGTTTCGACCATGAGGGAAGCAATTCAAGAAGAAGGGCCGTTCGAGTTCCTCTGGGTCCGTGAGCTCTGGTTCTGGCAGTGGTTCAGGTAGTGGTTCTGGCGACGGATTTTGTAGTCAGTGCGGAGGGAGACATGAGGCTTCGCAGTGTCGTGGAGTTAGAGGACTCTACCATCTTTGTGGTCAGCCGGGACATTTTGCTAGAGCGTGTCCTTCGATTGGAGGGCGGTCTACTGGTCAGTCGCAGCAGGGTTCCGCTAGTGGTTCTTCTCAGCGACAGCAGCCTTTTGCGCAGTCCCAGCGATCATGATTTCAGCCTCGTGAGCCGTCACGTTTTGGAGGACCTTCCCGACCCCAGTTTCAGATTCCCCAGCAGGCGCAGGCGAATGCCTTGACGATGGATCAGGCCGAGGAGACGCCGAGCATGGTGATTAGAGGTACATGCTCTATTTATGATTATCCTGCGAGAGTCTTATTTGACACTGGTGCATCACACTCTTTTATATCTGAGATGTTTGTGTTTGAGCGTGGATTGAGTTCTTCCCCACTGTGTGATGTTGTTTCCGTGTCTACTCCTGCTGGTGTGAATCTGTGGTCTCGAGAGGTAGTGGTAGATTGCCTGATTAGGTTTGGTGAGCTTGTTTTGGTGACCAATTTGATTTTTTTTGGGGATTAGAGATTTCGACTATATTTTGGGAATGGACGTATTATCTAGATATAAGGCTACCATCGATTGCTTCCATGGTGTGGTGAGATTTCGCCCTGATACGGGTGAGAGGTGGGATTTCTACGGCACGGATTCGAGGTCGAAGATTCCCCTAGTGTCCGCTATGGAGATGTTTAGCCTGCTATCGCTAGGTAATGCAGGATTCATGATCTACACACTTGATAGTTCCCAGGAGCAGCGATTAGAGTTGCACGACATCCCCGTCGTTCGAGAGTTTCCCGACGTGTTTCCAGATGAGATTCCTGGATTCCCTCCTCGACGTGAGATCGACTTCAGTATCGAGTTGGTGCCCGGTACCGCCCCGATTTCTAGAGCTCCTTACCGGTTGGTTCGAGAGTTTCCCGACGTGTTTCCAGATGAGATTCCTGGATTCCCTCCTCGACGTGAGATCGACTTCAGTATCGAGTTGGTGCCCGGTACCGCCCCGATTTCTAGAGCTCCTTACCGGTTGGCGCCCGCAGAGTTGAAAGAGCTGAAGGAGCAGTTGAGTGATCTCTTGGAGAAAGGCTTCATCAGACCGAGCATGTCGCCTTGGGGAGCTCCGATTCTTTTTGTGAAGAAGAAAGATGGCACTATGATGATGTGCGTAGACTTCAGACAGTTGAATAAGGCCACAGTTAAGAACAAGTATCCTCTGTCGAGGATTGATGACTTGTTCGATCAGCTTCAAGGATCGGTCGTTTACTAAAAGATTGATTTGCGATCTGGTTATCACCAGTTGAGGATTAGAGACGCCGATGTGGCGAAGACAGCCTTCCGGACTCGATATGGGCATTTTGAGTTTCTTGTCATGCCGTTCGGATTGACGAATGCCCCCGCTGTCTTCATGGACTTGATGAACCGCGTCTTCAGCGAGTATATCGATCGATTCGTAATCGTCTTCGTAGATGACATCTTGGTGTACTCGAGGAGCAAGAGGGAGCACAAGGAACATCTGAGACTTGTATTGCAAAGACTGAGAGACTCGCAACTCTATGCCAAGTTCAGCAAGTGTGAGTTCTGGCTTGACAGGATTATCTTCTTGGGTCACGTGATTTCGGCACAAGGAATTTCGGTGGATCCTAGCAAGGTCGAAGCAGTTCTTAACTGGGAGAGACCTAGGAATGTATCTGAGATCCGTAGTTTCTTGGGATTGGACGGCTATTATAGGCGTTTTATTGAGAAGTTTTCTTCGATAGCCAAGCCTATGACACAGTTGACTCAGAAAGATAAGAGATTTGTATGGACTGATGAGTGCGAGTACAGTTTTCAGACGCTAAAGGAGAAGTTGACCACTGCTCCTGTTTTGGCCCTATCGTCTGGATCTGGAGGTTTCGTGGTGTGCTCCGATGCTTCTCTGAATGGTTTAGGGTGTGTTCTGATGCAGAACGGGTACGTGATTGCGTATGCGTCTCGACAACTGAAGCCTCACGAGACGAGGTACCCGGTTCATGATTTGGAGTTGGCTGCGATAGTGTTTTCCTTGAAGATTTGGCGGCATTATCTCTATGGTGAAGAATTTGTGGTGTACACCGACCACAAGAGCCTGAAATATATCTTCACGCAGTCAGATTTGAACATGAGGCAGCGACGCTGGATGGAATTGCTTAGGACTTCGATTGTGAGATTCAATATCAGCCTGGGCGTGTAAACTTAGTAGCCGACGCTTTGAGCAGAAAGACCCAGCCTGATATGTTAGCATCCTTGAGTATTTCGAAAGTTCATGAGGAGTTGAGTACGTCTGGTTGGCGATTGCAGTCGGGTGATCAATATTTCTTTGTTTCTTCTCTTCAGGTGGAACCGTAGATTGTGATTAACATCAGGGAGGCGCAGAGGACCGACCCCTATATCCATGAGTTGAGGATTAAGGCGCAGTCAGGTCAGTCTGATGATTTCTCTGTTGCTTCTGATGGATGTTTGAGGTTCAGAGGGAGATTAGTAGTTCCGAACCTGATTGATTTGAAGGTAGACCCTCATGAATGAAGCTCATTGTAGTCGGTACAGTGTGCATCCAGGCGGATGCGATTTGGGTTGTGATTGATAGACTTTCGAAGTCAGCCCATTTCATTCCCTATGATGTAAGGTGTTCGATGAAAAGATGGTGAAATTGTACATCGACCATGTGGTTAGATTGCATGGAGTTCCGGTTTCGATAGTGTCTGACAGAGATCCGAGGTTCACTTCTCGCTTTTGGAAGAGTCTGCAAGCAGCAATGGGTTCGAGATTGGAGATGAGCACAGCCTATCACCCACAGACAGACAGACAGTCTGAGCGGACTATCCAGACTTTAGAGGATATGCTGCGAGCAGTAGTGATGGATTTCAGCGGTGGCTGGCAGGATTCGCTTTCCTTGGTAGAGTTTTCGTATAACAACAGCTACCAAGTCACTATTGGAATGGCTCCGTTTGAGGCATTGTATGGTCGAAAGTGTAGATCCCCGATTTGTTGGGAAGAAGTTGGCGAGAGACAGCTTTCTACACCGGAATTTGTTCAGCATATGAAGGATCAAATTGACTTGATCCGGAGTAGAATGAAAGCTGCTCAAGACCGTTTCTCTAGCTATGAGAACCGTAGGCGTCGACCGTTAGAGTTTGAGGTTGGCGTTCGTGTGTTTCTCAATATTTCTCCTTTCAAGAGCGTGATGAGATTCAGATTTAAAGGCAAATTGGCTCCCAGATTCGTTGGTTCCTTTGAGATTATCGAGCGGATTGGACAATTGGCTTATAGACTGAGGCTGCCCGAGGAGTTATCCGCGATGCATGACGTGTTTCATGTGTCAATGTTGAGAAAATATGAGCCGGATCCGTCCCATGTTTTGAGAACTGACGAAGTTGAGCTGGATTCTGCCTTGAGTTATGTCGAATATCTGGTGCAGATCTTGGATAGGAAGGAGAAATAGCTGAGGACCAAAATAATCCCGTTGGTGATGGTCCAATAGAGCAAGCATGGCCGAGAAGAAGCGACCTGGGAAGTTGAGGAGAAGATGAGACAATATTGGCCTCATCTTTTTTAGCACTAATCGTGCAGGATTTCCAGGTAAATTTCTGGTTTTGCTTCGAATTTTGATGAGTGGTTAGTGCAGATTTGCATGTTTGATGTGTTCTTCCCTGTGTTTACCTTTGATTTCGAGGACGAAATCTCTTAA
>KV010186.1:45259-86316 GCA_001598015.1 Dorcoceras hygrometricum | reverse complement strand
AACTTACCCTTCAGACCAAATCGCATAACACTACGGAAAGGGGAAACCTTAAGTAAAACACGATCACCAACCTGAAACTCTAAAGGCCTACGCCTCTTATTCGCATAGCTGGCTTGGCGATCTTGTGCAGCTTTCATACGTTGACGGATTATATCCACTTGATCTCTCATCTGCTGCACAAATTCTGGAGAAGCCAGCTGCTTCTCCCCCACTTCTTCCCAACACACAGGCGATCTGCACTTCCTGCCATACAACGCTTCAAACGGTGCCATACCGATCGATACTTGATAGCTGTTATTATAAGAGAATTCCACCAAGGACAACGAATGCTGCCAGCTACCATCGAAGTCCATCACAACAGCTCTTAACATATCCTCCAAAATCTGGATAGTTCGCTCAGATTGGCCATCTGTCTGGGGGTGATACGTTGTACTCGTAGCCAATCTAGTCCCTAGGGCTTCCTACAAACTCTTCCAAAACCGGGAAGTAAACCTCGGATCTCTGTATGAGACTATCGAAACAGGCACACCATGGAGACGCACTATACAATCTATGTACAGTTTCGCCATCTTCTTCAAAGAGAACGACATACCATAGGGAATGAAGTGCGCAGACTTCGACAATTTGTCTACAACCACCCAAACAGCATCGCACCCTCTGCTGGAACGAGGCAGATGCGTCATAAAATCCATCGCTATGTGCTCCAATTCCATTGGGACACTTCCAGACTCTGCAATAGACCACCAGGTCTCATCCTTTCAGCCTTAACTTGCTGACAATTCAGACACTTGGCCACAAAATCAGCAACGTCACTCTTCAATCCAGCCCACCAGAAGTGAGGTTTCAGCGCTTGGTACATCTTCCTCACGCCAGGATGAACACTGTATCTACTGCAGGGCGCTTCTCTGAAAATCTGTTCCTTCAAATCTATGAGGTTTGGCACAACCAGCCGACCACGGAACATCAAACAACCATCAGACGAAACAGAATAGTCCTCAAGCTGTCCAGCTCTTACCTTAAGCTTTAGCTCATGGATGGAAGGATCTGTCCTTTGAGCAGCTCTAATGCTCGCAAAAACCTGTGGCTCTACTTGAAAAGAAGAAACCATAACAAAATCCTCAGCTGGGTAAAACCGCCAACCAGTAGTGCTAAGATGCTCACGATCCTTAGAAGAATAAAACGATGCAAGCATTGCTCCTTGAGCCTTTCTGCTCAATGCATCAGCAACAACATTCACTTTCCCAGGCTGGTATTGGATCTCACACTCAAAATCCTTGAGCAGCTCCATCCATCTACGCTGTCTCATATTCAAATCTGACTGCAAAAACAAATACTGAAGGCTCTTGTGGTCTGAATACACCACAAATTTCTCTCCATACAAGTAATGACGCCAAATCTTCAAAGCAAAGACTACAGCTGCTAGCTCCAAATCGTGAACTAGGTATCGAGTCTCATGCGGTTTCAGCTGCCACGAAGCATAAGCAATGACTCGACCATGTTGCATCAACACACAACCCAATCCATTGAGCGAGGCATCTGAACACATCACGTAACCACCTGAACCAGACGGCAAGGTTAACACAGGCGCAGATGTTAACTTCTCTTTGAGCAACTGAAAACTGTTCTCACATTGCTCAGTCCAACAAAACGCTTGTCCTTCTTGGTCAACTGTGTCATTGGCTTAGATATGCTAGAAAATCCTTCGATAAAACGTCGATAATAGCCAGACAGACCCAAGAAACTATGAACCTCCGTCACACTATTGGGGCGTTCCCAATTGACAACAACTTCTACTTTACTGGGATCAACTGAAATCCCATCTGCTGAAATAGGAGTCTTCGAATACACCAAGATGTTATCAATGAACACTATCACAAACTGATCGATGAACTCTCGAAAAAACCTATTCATCAAATCCATGAAAACTGCTGGGGCATTCGTCAAACCAAAAGGCATAACCAAAAACTCGAAATGCCCGTACCTCGTACGAAAAGCAGTCTTCGCAACATCTGAATCTCTTATCCTCAGCTGATGGTACCCTGAACGTAGATCGATTTTCGAATACACAGCCGAGCCTTGCAGATGATCGAACAAGTCATCGATCCTAGGCAACGAGTACTTATTCTTAAGAGTAGCTTTATTCAGCTGGCGGAAATCGATGCACATCATCATTGTGCCACCTTATTCCTAACAAACAAGATAGGCGCTCCCCAAGGCGACATGCTAGGCCTAATAAAGCCTTTCTCTAGCAAATGCTCCAGTTGCACCTTGAGATCTCTCAACTCAGCAGGCGCTAAGCGATACGGTGCACGAGAAATCGGAGCTGTGCCAGGCACCCACTCAATGCTGAAGTCAATCTCCCTCCTAGGGGGAAAATCAGGGATCTTCTCCGGAAACACATCAGGAAAATGACGCGCCACTGGAACATCACTAAGCTGCACACGAGAAGAAGAAGATGCGTCCATTGCATAAATCATAAAACCAGCGTTCTCTGCTGATAATAGGCTGAACATCTCCATCACTGAGATCAACAGAATCTTCGACTGAGAATCGTGGCCGTAGACGTTCCACTTCTCGCCAAACAGAGGCCTAAAACGCACGATCCCATGGAAACAATCCACGGAGGCTCTATAACTAGACAGAATGTCCATTCCCAAGATACAGTCAAAATCCCACAACGTTATCCTAATCAGGTTCGCTACTAGAACGTTATCTCCGAACCTAAGAATGCCGTCCAATACAACTTCTTGGGAGAGTAGGCTCGCGCCAGCGGGAGTTGCAACAGAAACAACATCGCGCAACACAGTGGTACACAGACCACGCTCAAACACAAAAGCATCAGCAATAAACGAATGCGATGCACCAGTATCAAACAACACACGGGCAAGATAATCGAAAACAAGACAAGTACCTGAAATCACCCCGCTCGGAGTGCCCTCCGCCTGCTCCCTAGTAATGGCATTCACTTGGGCTTGCTGGGGAAAAGCGTTATGCTGCTTGGAAGACTGTCCGAAAAGCGACGGACCAGGCTGCTGAAACGGCCTAAATTGCGTCTCCCCTATTCTCTGCTGCTGTTGCTGCTGTCCAGGAAAGGACGACCCTAGACAATCCACCACGTCCTTGCGTGTGCTGCAGCTTGCTGAGACTCCAAGCTAATCTCCTTTCTTCTTGAACTGGTGACCACGAGGCCTAAACCTCTGACGTCCCGACTGCTGAGCTAACTGCTGCTGCGGGGAAGGCTGAGACGATTGGGACGACTGGGAAGGCTGCACTCCCTGAACAACTGGACGACTACTCTGCGCCACCTGCGACCTACGAGACCGACGGTTCCTCAACCCCTCCTCGATATCAATCGCACTATCCACAGCCTCTGCATAGCTCTTCGGTTTACTCGACAAAACCAAGGTATACAGCTCCTCATTCAGCCCTTCAAGAAACTTAGTCCTCTTCGCTCTCTCTCGGCCAGCAACATGCGGTACATACGCAAGAAGGGAAGAAAACCTACGGACATACTCTCTAGCAGACATGGAACCCTGCTCCAAGTTATCGAACTCACGCTCACGAGCGTTCACGTAGGACTCCGGTGCATACTCCTGACGAAAAGCAACACAAAAACTGTCCCACAAAATCTCTACTCCAGTCTCTTCCAGCGTTCTCGAAGTGCCTCTCCACCAACGCTCCGCACCTTTCCTCAGCTGGAAGGTAGCTAAGCTCAACTTGAGCTCATCATCGTACTGCACACGGTTGAATAGACCCATCATATGCTGCAACCAGGAGTCAGCATCCTCACTAGACTCATCCCCATTGAAAACCTGAGGACTCATCCGCTGAAACCTAGCCATCACCAGTTCCATGCTATCCACGCGGGCTGCCAACTCGTCAACCTCTTCTTCAATCCGACTATCGCGTCTAAGAGAAGGAAAACTACGCCGATCCTTGTTCTGATCTCCCGATTTTCCCTGAAACTGTCCTCTACCTCTACCCCTACGTCTAGGCGGCATCTAAGAAGACACTAAACAGGATGAGATCACACAGAACAGATATAGCACATAAAATATGCAGCACATAGGTCACATAGTCATGCACAAGAAACACACAACACTGTGCCTAGACTCGAGTGTGTTCAAACAAAATCGAGCTTATCCCAGCTTAAGCTCTGATACCAAAAATGTCAGGCCCCGAGCACATCTCAGATATAAACCACGCAAAAACATAGCGGAAGCAATAAAAAGTGGCTTAAAATTTTAGCTTGGCCTGATGATTAAGACAGATAATTTAAAATAGCGCAATACTTAAAATAATCCCAGTTTACATTACAAAATACAACAACAGTATAGCAATACAAGTACTAGCAACAATACAACAGCTGACAAAGCTACAGCTGAACAGAAACTAAAGCACAGGGCATTCCCCGGCTGACAGCACTAGTACATAATATGCTATACGCTAACTGGGACACTCTATCCACCGCCTGGGGCACCACCAGCTGGATCAAAGCCACGCCCAGTTGTAAATCCTAGAAAACCTGTACAACCAGAAGGCAACAACACAACAGCCCCAGAGGACCTCGAGGTCAAACCCCAGTACGGAGAGCAACAAATAAAGCAAACGGAAAGCAGTAGATAGATATGAAGATGCTATGCAGGAGGTCGAAGTACAACCAAAAGCTGGAAGCCGAGAGATCTCAAAACAGCAACTCGACAGCTGGATAAGAACAACTCAACAGCTGGAGCGAAACAACTGAAAGACAGTAGTCACAGTGTGTATACTGAGTATATGGGAGCTACCCACTCGTCTCACGTATACTGCACCAGATGCAACAATAGCTCAACCTGCTGTTGCCCACTCATGGGGTGTGGGAGCTACCCACTCCGCCCATAGCGGCTAACTATCCCATCAGGGAGATGAGGGACGGGAGTTACCCGCGCGCCTCCAGCTTTAAAGTATACGGGAGTTACCCGCTCGTCCTTAAGCCCAGGATCCTGGTACGCTCAGATCGAATACAAGGCATAGCTAGCAAACCAGAGCTCGACAGAAGGATATGCGTGTATGCAAATGCAACAGCCGATATTATAACACATTCACAATAATAACAGCAAAGAGCATACACAACAAGGCATAAAATCTATGCTCAACCCATAGCTGTAACAAAGCTCAACATCCGTACCTTAACTTCTGTGTTACACTTAGCACATGCAGTTTGCCACAATGAAAGTCCTAGCAACGCAGATCCACCACCTGCTAAGCCTATACAAGCAATTCGCTCAAGGACTACAACTCAGAAACACAGCAGCTGGGAGCTACGACTCCACTAGCTCTAGATCTACCTTTCTATCACCACGAAAGCCCTAACAAAGCTTAAAGGTAGAATCTTTACTTGCCACAAAAAGCTAGGATAGGATGCGAAATCCGACGCTTATGCTAAAAGACTACATAAGGGAGATGTCTCTGCGATCCTCTTCCAGCTTCTCCGCTGCCTAATAAAAGGGTATGAGATGAAACGCCTTAGCAAGAGGAGTCAAACGCTACCACTCTCGTTCTCGTCGGAGCTATCTACCGTCGTCAATTGAAATGAAGAAGATTACTGTGAACAGTAACTAGGGTATCGCGACAAGATAAGGTTCACGAGAAATATTTCTAAGTATCGGGGAAACAATAATTGAACGCAAGGACCAAGTCCTCTATTTATAGTCACAAGTGACTAACTAGGAAACAGATCCACCGACAACTTCAGCTATCACCGCTGATATCCCAAACCAACAGTTGAATCTCGCCTCAGCCGAGTCCCATCGCTAAACAGCGATCAACTAAATCAAACAACGTCGCAGGAGTTACTGTCGTAACTGAACACGTCACCTGCTACTCACTGCTGAACAACTATCCAATAGCTGATATCTCGCTCAAGAGCTGATCCCTCAATCAGCAGTTGAATACAAGCACAACCCAACAGCTGAGTCCTAGCGCTAAATCAAAATGCTGTCGTTCCAACTAATCCAAACGACGACGTACTAGCACCCGCAACTGAAAACACTCTAATCGCCGCTACAACTGAAACCGATCGTCCACTGTTGAATTCCACACTTAACCAATTCCAATGGCTACTCCAAGCACATCGACTCACAACTGGTCCGATCCCAATCAGCATCTGAATCAGCAGAATGTTCGGGTCTCACAAAACATATTCTATTCATCAACAATCTCTCCCTCGCCTACAGGAATATCCTCAAACCCTTCTTCTTCCGGTTCTTTCTCCCATTCATCATCGAATGGAGCAGGATCACCTTTGTCTTCTTGTAGACCTTGAATTGTTTGGAGTAGGTTAACTTTCTCCTCTACTAAGGCCTCAATGATTAGGTGTTTCTCTTGGATCATATCTTCGGCCTCTTGGATACGAGTCTGCAACTTATGATGGCACTCTAGATGGCTTTCTCTAGCCTATTGCTTCTTTGCCTTCATCCTTTCAATCTTCTTTGACATACTAAGGCCTATTTTAATAAGTCCGGCAATGGTCTTGTGCGAGGCTTCTAATGCTACTTGGTTAGTCTTATACTCTTTCTTAGCCTCAACCAGCTGCGAGATACGGCGATCGGTGTCTTCATGGCACAGGTTCACCGTATTTCGTAGACTACGGTTATCACATCTCTGGATTTGTAAGTATCTTTCCAGGCTGGATACCTTCTTTTCCAATCTTTCCTTTATAGCATTTGACTCTCGTCTAATCATGCGGCTTTGGTTGTCAAGGGCTATTTTCTTCATACGAAGGGCAGCAGCAGCACGAGTACGGGGGACAAAGGGGGCCATTTCCTAAAATCGAAGATATTTCCAAAAGTAAAATGTTGTGAGATTATTCCAAAAATTGTAAGTTCTAACCATAGGGATTACAGAACAGTTGATAGAACTGAAATCGGAGTTCCGCACAAGAAGTTATCGAATTTTCAAATTTTCCGTAAACGGCAAAAACGCGATTTCGGAGGCCTAAACGAAGGAATTTGGCCAAAAAGTGGCTTATGTCACGACATAGTCGTGGATATTGCTCGTTGGACCATTTCGGAGGGGGTAGCACTGGCCTCATGAGAAAATTTGCAAGTTCGTCCCGACCCTTGAAAAATTTCAGATTTGGTTTCCAAGCCAGATTATGAACATGGTCTGCTCTGATACCACTAAAATGTCACGCCCTGAGATCGAGAATCATGACATCGAAAATGTTAAACAATTATAAAATTGTAAAAACACCACGACATAGTCGTGGATATTGCTCGTTGGACCATTTCGGAGGGGGTAGCACTGGCCTCATGAGAAAATTTGCAAGTTCGTCCCGACCCTTGAAAAATTTCAGATTTGGTTTCCAAGCCAGATTATGAACATGGTCTGCTCTGATACCACTAAAATGTCACGCCCTGAGATCGAGAATCATGACATCGAAAATGTTAAACAATTATAAAATTGTAAAAACACTAAGCCTCATAGTATTGCTCAAAAATCAGTCTGTTACATAATCAAATAATCGTTTTTACAACTGAAAATCAGAGAATTGCGGAAGCGAAAATTACATTAACAAAAACTGAATCTTCACCAGCCCCACAACAGCTCTTGTTCCTCCTCTTCAACCTATTCTTCGTTCTTATCTGGGTGGGAGAAGTAAGGGGTGAGTGTTTGGGGAAACACTCAGCAAGATGGGATACCATTCGAGCATAAAAAATATACATATATATATATAGATTCAGATCAGAGCATATAGCAGAACAGAGTATAGCATAACCGGTAGCACTGATAGTTCCTTCGTTTCTATGGTTTACTGATCAGTCTCTAATTTTTACTCCTCTAAGGGGTCGAGGCCATAGTTACACCTTGTAACTCAGAGTGTGGAATATTCCGTAGACCCATATTACGATAGAAAGATCAGTGCTCGAACGATAATTCAAAACAGGATTTAACATGAATAATAAATAATATTTCAAACAAATATATACATAGCAAAATCCCACTTATAGCCTTCTGAAGTTCTTGTGGTTCAAGGTGGCAGAGAATGTATTCAGCTCAAGCCAAATCTGGTGTACGAAATATGGTGAACTCGTGCAGTACTAGGATACAGCTTGTGCAGGGTTTCAACTGAAATCTTACTGATATCTTACTGAGTATTTACAGAATGAGTGTAGCCATCTGATGCCACAACGAGATATTTATAGGTGCAGGAAGATGGATTCAAAAAGTCAGTCGTTACAGAATTGAATTACAGATTTAATGGCCATTAAACTGACTGTTACAAGTGTAACGGTTTAGGCATTGAATTGGGTTGTTTAATTGGCCATTAACTCCCTAATTCGACAGTTACAATTGTAAAATCTGATATGTACGTGTGTAGCAGCTTGCCGAAATTCGTGAGCTGAGTTTTCTTTACCAAATCTGAATTTGCATCGCTGAATCTGAGTTGACTTGGTCAAAGCTGAGTTGACCAGTCCAAAACTGAGTTGATCAGTCCAAAGCTGAGTTGACTATCCCAGATCTGAGTTGACTGTTTGACCGTCTCAGATCTGAGTTGACTGTTGACCGTCCCAAATCTGAGTTGACCGTTGACCGTCCCGAATCTGAGTTGACCGTTGATCGTCCCAAGTCTGAGTTGACTTTTGGTCGTCCCAAATCTGAGATTTTTTTTTGTCGACAGTATTTCCGAGAGCTGAATTTTCGGGTTTTCACACAATTCCCTATGCTTTGGAGATTTTATGATAGTAAAATTTTTAAAGTCCATTTTTTTAAAAAAAAGTTCTCTCCTCATTTTTTTTCCCAAATTTTCGAAATTATACAAGGGAAGGAGAAAGGATTTTTGTAGCACTTTTATCTATAGACTAGCAACTTTCCCTACTATCTTTTAACAATTCTAAAACACGAATTTCCCTTTTTCTTTTTATGAGAATCTTGGCCCGTATACACACACAAACAAATCAATTTCTCAATTTCAAAAAAAGAAAAAAGAAAACCCTAGCCCTTCCCTGTAGCCGCCACTACCCTTCTTCCCATCAGCTTTGAGCTCTTTCATAGCAAAACCAGAGGCTTTTTTGGCATTGTCCATCCCTTCCAGCTTTGTAACACTTGGTAGTAAGTTTCTAAGCTAAAAGGCTAGTACAAAATCTCCTTTGAATGCACCATTCGTTCATATTATTGTGTGGGTGTTTGAAGCTTTCTATTTTCGTTGATTTGAGGCTACGAATTGATGTTTAACGTCAAAAATAGTTTTTTCCTCTGTTTGTCATGACAAGGCTTCCTAGAATTCGAGTTTTGGGAAAGAGTTGATGGTCTGAGTGAGGGTTGAGGTCAGGCTGGGTGATGGTTTAGTTTAGAGCAGGGACCAAGGACAGTTGATGTCAAGAAAGAAGGGGCAGAGTTCGGACGTGGCCAGGGCTTCGTCCCAGCCCTGTTTCAATCCCTGCTTAGGTCGTAAGTTGTGTCTCGTAAGTTGTGTCCCTTAAGCTTAGGTCGTAAGCTATGTCGGAGTCATAGGCTGTGACGAGGTCGCAAGCTGTGTCGAGCCCTAAGCTTTGGTCGTAAGCCGTGTCTCGTAATCTTGGATCGTAAGCTGTGTTGCTATGTGGACCATCGTAAGGTAAGTGGACCATCGTAGCTGAGTTTACCACCGTAAGTTGAGTTGACCGTCGCTTTCAGAGTTGACCATCGTGAGCTGAGTAAACCATCGCGAGCTGAGTTGATCGTCAAGAGCTGAGTTGAAACCTGTGAGCTGAGTCAACCAACATAAGCTGAGTAGAGCATACTAAGCTGAGACGAGGGTTTGCGATTTGATCTGAGTACTCTAAACTGAGTCAAGTACTCTGTGTTGTTTTTAGTGCACAATCTGGTCCGAAGCCCCGAGCTGATCTGGGTAGACGTGTTGACCTGAGTGCTGCAAGCTGAGGGGAGGGTGCGTGATCTAAGCCCCTAAGCTGAGCAGTTGAGGTGTGAGTTATATCGGGCAGTGCATACTGTACTAGGCACTGTAAGCTAGCTGTGTGATCTGAGTTGGGCATTCCACTGTCACGAAAAATTTAAAATTATGATTTAAGTTTATTTATGAAGTTTGAGCAATCTTTATGAAATTTTATGCATTAAGAAGTTTTACGAAAATTTTGAGGAGAAGAAAAGTTTTTGCTCTTGAGGCATGAGGCTAATATTGAGGCAGAATGTTGAGTTAAAGGGGAAATGTTTTGAATGATGGGACTTGACTGTGGTGTTTCAACATTTGACGGATATGGTGGCCGGGAGATGTCTCGTTTGACCATATCAACTTGACACGTATTGAGCTTCAGAAAAGTATTGGAGTGCCTTTACACTTGACAGGACTGGACTACAGAAAAGTACTGGGATGCCTTTCCAACCAGGTACCATGATATTTATATAGCTTGATCAGACGAATTGAGGTAAAGGGACCACAGTTGGGAAATAGAGTTCACCAGAAAATCTTTTTATTTACAAGTTTATCGTTTATGCATAGTTTTAAAGGAAAATGATTTGAGTAAGAAAACTATGCTTTTATGCACTCGATGTTTGAGAAAAAATTATTTGAGTACAGATTTGTTACTTCATGTGCTTGTATTATGTAGTACTTTCTATCATTCATTTCGTACTTTTTGAGCCTTTATGTCAGGCCTTGTGCACAAATCAGAGAAACACCACATAAAGCACAACGCGGAAGCAATATAATAGTGGCAAATTTTTCGCTTTAGGCCTGACGTTTAAAACATATAATTTAAAATACAACAATACTTAAAGTATCCCAATTTACAAACACTCAGTACAAGAGTACAGCAATTAAACAAATACAAGTACTACAGCATACAACTGAATCCCACAAGCACAGGGCATTCCCCGGCTGACAGTACTAGTAAATATATGCTATACGCTAACTAGGACACTCTAACCACCTCCTGGGGCACCTCCCGCTGGGTCAAAGCCATGACCAGCAGAGAAACCTGGGAAACTTGAAACAACACACAGGCAACAAACACAAGCCCCAGAGGAACATCGGGGTCAAACCCCAGTACGGAGAGCAACTGAAAAACAGCAATAGACAGCAACAGATAAAATGCAGATGCTATGCATGAGGAAAAGGGCAACAGCCGAAGGCTACAACCACAGCAGGGAGCCAAAGAACTCAGGCATAGATCAACAGCTGGCAACAGATTCTGCAAATATAGTGGCCACGGTGTGTGTACAAGCATATGGGAATTACCCACTCATCTCTAAACCACACCCGATACCAGATGCTTCACAACTGCTCAACCTGTCGTTGCCAACTCATGAACTGTGGTAGTTAACCACTCGGCTCATAGTGGCTAACTAAACCTAGCAGGGAGATGAGAGTGTGGTATTGCCGCTCGCCCTCGCATCCTGGCACGCAACAGAACACAACACAAGGCTACAAGATCTGAACTGGATATGATATATGCGTATGCAATGCAACATCTTGCCATATAAATCACAAAACATATGCAAGCAACAACAATACAGAACAGACACAGCATTACACATAATATCCATGCCAAATCCACGCTGTAAATCACCTGTACCAATCAAACATTCATTCTTGCAAATGTTGCGAACACCTTCACCAAATAGACAAGAATATCCATCCTTATCAAGCATAGAAATGAAAACAATGTTTTTCACAAAATCGGTACATACAAAACATACTCTTAAAACTAATTTAAGACCAGAATGCAACATTAAGTAAATATATCCCACATCTTTGGCAGCAACTCTTGCCTCATTGCCAATCCTTAAGAAGGTCTCACCTTCCCTAAGCTTCCTACTTCTTTCCATCACCTGTAGATCATTACATAGATGTGAGCCACAACCGGTATCCAATACCCAAGAAGAAGATTTAATTGAAATTTTTACTTCAATGTATAGCATACCTTTCTCAGAACCTTTTTGGGCAAGGTATTCCCTACAGCTGCACTTCCAATGCCCAGGCTTCTTGCAGTGATAAAACTCTCTGTGTAAAAACAGCTCAGATAGAGAAAACAGTTTTTACAAGCATAGAATCAACTCAGGAAGAAAAGAGATTATGAGCATAAAATAGCTCTGAGTAAAGAAAACAACTTAGGAACATAGTATAACTAGGGTGAAGAAAAACAGCTTAAGAGTGTAAACCAGCTCTGAGTGAAAAAACAGATTACAGCGTAAAAGCAGTTCTGAGAAGAAAATAGATTACGGGTGTAAAACAATTCTGAGTGAAGAAAACAGCTTACAGCTGCATAACAATTCCGGGTGAATAAAACAACTTATAACTAAAGAACATATTTGGATGATGAAAATAGTTTACGGCTGTGAAATAGCTCTGGATGATGAAAAAAGTTTATGGCTGTGAAATAGCTCTGGATGATGAAAACAGTTTACGTCTATGATATAGCTCTGGATGATGAAAACTGCTTACGAGCTTAGAACAGTTCTGGGTAAAGGAAAAAAGGCTTTCAAACTTAGAATAGTTCAAAGAAGCAAAACGCTTTCAAGGGTAGAACAGTTTGGAAAAGCAAGACAGCATACAAGCTTAAAACAGCTTTGGAAATTAGAATCGATTAGCTGAGCTCATCCGATCAGAACAGCGTTCCATTACACCAAGTTTCTTATCAGCTCAGGACCGCATCCTTAGCTATCCAGCACGAGTACTGAAAACAGCTTGGAGAATTCCGAACTAACTATCTAAGCTTATCAAATACCAGAACAGTATGCTAATCAGATCAGCTCAGCTTGTCAGCTCATAACTTCATCCCTAACCATCCATCACAATTTATCTCAGCATAGAGAACTCTTCTCTGTACGTACATCCCAGACATTTTTAAAAGCATAGAAACGCTGCTGTAAAACATTTGGGAACTGTAAAACATGTTCGAACCGCTGAAATTGTACAGATCATCACTTCAATTGAAAACCTTTGAACATAACTCAAAACTCTGAAACAAATGCAAACAAAAGCAAAGCAGCACACAGAAATGGAAGAACACTACTATTCTTTCACAGAAGCAGCAAGAAACAGAGTTTACTTGCCTTTACTGAGCGGCGAGTTACAGAGAATAGCTCTGGCTTGAATATCCCACGAGCACGATGCTTACGCTTAAAGAAAATATTTTGATCTGTGATTCAGATGCATAGACACATGCCTTTTAAAGAACAAGATAAGCAAAGCAGTCACTGTCTGTAGCACACCAAGTTTGATTTATGTTTGCTTGTAAATAGCGGCCTTCAGTATTTAATATGCTCAAAAAGAATTGAAGGCGCTTTTCTGTAGGATGTCGTTAATAATTTGGCTAAAGAAACATATTTTATTTAGTTTAAATAAAATGAACCGTGCTTGGGTCTACACCAGCTGGAACCGTTCCTGAACCGCTCCTGATCTACCCGGTTAAAAGAAAACCGAATGTTAGGATCAAATTCCCTCTATCGATGTGCATGACCAATTATTCAACCAATAATCAGTACTAGAGGGTGTAACTAGATCAAATGAAAAGACGCAGGATTCAGCCAGAAGTTGAAGCCGAGTTCGAAAATATCAAGCTGGATCCAGCTTGAGTTGAAACCAGCCCGATACAAGGCGAGCGCTAAACATGCTGATTCTAGTCAGAAGACTAGAACCAGATCAACACATTGGCCGAACGATCTGGTTAACTTAGCTTGAGCTTAAATAGCTCAGTGTTCTTCAATAATTTGTGCACCGAGATACAGATTGAGTAATATAACTAAAACATGCGGAAATATAACTCAAACTATACTCTGTCGTTCGAAGCTCAATTAAATAGTTTTAAACGCGTAAGAAAATATGTGATGCGTATGCAAGTACTGAAAATAGTAAAGAAGATACGCTGATTTGTTTCTGGAAGTTCGGAGCTCAATCTCCTACATCTCCCCTTATTCCGCCATGGGAAGGATCCACTAGAAGACTTTGATTACAAAGACCCTCGTTGTAACCCACTCTCTACGACTAGCAGCCGCAAGAACTCCTAGATTCTACCATTGCACATCAGCCCCGCAGACTGTGTGACTAACTTCACTTCTTTTAACGCCTCAGTTAGATAGGCTACAAGGACTTGTTTAACGTCTTTGTCAAAAGACTACACAAACTTCTTTAACGTCTCAGTGCAAAAGACAACAAGACTTTTTTAACGTCTCTGTCCAAAGACTACACACACTTCTTTAATGTCTCAGTGCGAAAGACAAACAGACTTGTTTAACGTCTCTGTCCAAAGGCTACAATGGAGAGTATTGAATCACATTAACTCTAATCTGTTTCGCTCATCTCTCGAATATGAGTGAATGCATGTGTGTGAGATTTACAGTGTAAGCACAATCTCTAAATTAATTAAATCTCACACACTATGGGAAGTGCTCCTGGTTTGAGCTGGTTTTCTGCTATCTCCGCAGATCAAGTGTTGTGCGTCTTCAAGTGTTTTCTTTTTGGATTTTCACAACACACTCTCACTGTTTTGTGCATATCTTCAATATGTTTCATTGCGCCTGTTTATAAAGCCGCTTCTTGGATATATCCGTTGGACACAAAGATGTATCCGTTCTGAAAAGTCTTCTGCCGCATGTGTACTTTGTGTCCTTTGGCATTTAATGCATTTCAGGCTTTATTTGACTTGAGCTCTGTTCATCGGTGATTCTGCAGCCTTTCGCTAACTTTGAGCTCTGTCTGCTTGTACCTGATGTGGACAAGACGTAGCAGATCAATTTGAACCAATTGAGTTGGTCTTCGTAAGATTGTTCAAACTGCTTTGTTTGACCATATTGATTTGTGTGGTTTCTCAGCTCGTTTCTCTGTCCAGCTGGTTGCTTCATCGGCTTCTGCACAGCTCTCTCCTTCTCCTCACCAGCTTCTTTGTTCTCATCTTCGAGCTGATCATCTGGAGCAACTTCTGAATCTGCGCCTCTTTTTGTCTGCAGCTGAGCTTGTGCTGTTCTTTCCTGCTCCTCGAGCTGCTTTGAGGCTCCATCTTTGCTCTATTCCCAGCTGGTCTCCAACCAGCTGGTTGATATATCTGTGAGATCATGCTTCTCACAGATATCATACGACGATCTGGTTTGTCTGCTCTCAGCTGGTCTCCTTTTCTTCAAGCTGGTTTGTCCTTGACCAGCTGGGCTCTATTCTTCTCGTCACGAGCACCGGTTTTTCTTGCTTGTCCATTTGATCCATTCGAACACCTCCTCCAAATCGTCCGCAAGCAAACTGTTAAGCAGTTCTGATTTAGTCTACCCAAGGACTGAAATCCCTCTGATGAACTACTTATTGCCGTGTTCAATGATCAAGCGTGCACTTGATCACTGCTCTTGTATACGACTTCGCACTCAATCACTGCTCTTGTACACCACACTTGATATGCGCTTGAGCTATTCTGCACTTGAGCATTCTGCGCTTGGACTCTGCACTTCAATTATGCTCTTGATTCTGCGCTTGAACTGCTCTTCAGACTCTGTGTTTGATCTTCGTGCTGCTCCAACATCCAGCTGATGAACCAACTTTATGTTCCCTGCACTTCTGGAAGTAAACTGCCGAACCAGTTTGGGCGTCCCCTTACTGTTCCAGCTTGATATCTTCGACCAGTCCAGCTCAGGCGTCCCTTCACTGTCCTAGCTTGGATATCTTCACGTCTACTCAAGTCTAAGCAATGCTGCGCATGTCAAGTAGAGCATTAGTACAATATAAGCAGATTTTGTGTGAATCAAAACTTAGATTCTGATCTGTAAACACAGATCCAACAATCTCCCCCTTTTTGATTAACACAAAATCTGGATAAACATGTGCATATATGTTTATGCTCAAAAATATTTCTCCCCCTTTTTGTGGGAATCAAAAAGAGTTAGAAGCCTTGTCTCCCCCTTAATCTTTAAAACAAAACTCCCCCTCAACAAAACATTGGGTAATTTTATTTTTGAAATAAAACGGTTTTATGCATGGGAAGATAGTTTGTCGAAAGCTTTGTATATGCATGAGATTTTGAAAACAAGGTCTATGCTACTCGAAATTTCTCATACATATAGGCCATAGGAGCATCAAGAAATATGCCTCCCCCTATCCATATGCTTTGAAAACTTAAAAATTTTGTAGCACAGACAGTCTTACGAACGGATATCAGAGCGCAAACTATTTAACAGTATTTTTCGAAAAAGAATGCACTATTGAAGAACAACCTGCTCTGATACCACTTGTTAGGATCGAATTCCCTCTATCGATGTGCAATGACCAATTATTCGACCAATAATCCGTACTAGAGGGTGTAACCAGATAGAATGACAAGACGCAGGATTCAGCCAGAAGTTGAAGCCAAGTTCGCAAAGATCAAGCTGGATTCAGCTTGAGTTGAAACCAACCCGATACAAGGCGAGCACTAAACATGCTGATTCCAGTCAAAAGACTAGAACCAGCTCGACACATTGGCCGAATGATCTGGTAAACTTAGCTTGAGCTGCAATAGCTCAGTGTTCTTGAATACTTTGTGCACCGAGATACAGATTGAGTAATGTAACCAAAGCATGCGGAAATAACTCAAACTGTACTCTGTCTTTCGAAGCTCAATTAAAAAGTTTTAAACACGTAAGCAAATATGTGATGCGTATGCAAGTACTGAAAATAGTAAAGAAGATACGCTGATTTGTTTCTGGAAGTTCGGAGCTCAATCTCCTACATCTCCCCTTCTTCCGCCACGGGAAGGATCCACTAGAAGACTTTGATTACGACCCTGGTTGCAACCCACTCTCTACGACCAGCAGCCGCAAGAACTCCTAACTTCTACCATTGCACACCAGCCCCGCAGACTGTGTGACTAACTTCACTTCTTTTAACGCCTCAGTGAGAAAGGCTACAAGGACTTGTTTAACGTCTTTGTCCAAATACTACACACACTTCTTTAACGTCTCAGTGAGAAAGACAACAAGACTTGTTTAACGTATCTGTCCAAAGACTACACACACTTCTTTAACGTCTCAGTGCAAAAGACAAATAGACTTGTTTAAAGTCTCTGTCCAAAGACTACAATGGATAGTATTGAATCACATTCACTCTAATCTTTTTTGCTCATCTCTCGAATATGAGTGAATGTGTGTGTGTTAGATTTACAGTGTAAGCACAATCTCTAAATTAATTAAATCTCACACACTCTGGGAAGTGCTCCTGGTTTGAGCTGGTTTTCTGCTATCTCCGCAGATCAAGTGTTGTGCGTCTTCAAGTGTTTTCTTTTTGGATTTGCACAACACACTCTCAATGTTTTGTGCATATCTTCAATATGTTTCATTGCGCCTGTTTATAAAGCCGCTGCTTGGATATATCCGTTGGACACAAATATGTAGCCGTTCTGAAAAGTCTTCTGCCGCATGTGTACTTTGTGTCCTTTGGCATTTAATGCATTGCAGGCTTTATTTGAATTGAGCTCTGTTCATCGGCGATTCTGCAGCCTTTCGCTAACTTCGAGCTCTGTCTGCTTGTACCTGATGTGGACAAGACGTAGCAGATCAGTTTGAAACAATTGAGTTGATCTTCTTAAGATTGTTCAAACTGCTTTGTTTGACCAGATTTATTTGTCTGGTTTCTCAGCTCGTTTCTCTGTCCAGCTGGTTGCTTCATCATCTTCTGCAGAGCTCTCTCCTTCTCCTCACCAGCTTCTTTGTTCTCATCTTCGAGCTGATCTTCTGGAGCAACTTCTGCATCTGCGCCTCTTTTTGTCTGCAGCTGAGCTTGTGCTGTTCTTTCCTGCTCCTCGAGCTTCTTTGAGGCTCCAGCTTTGCTCTATTCCCAGCTGGTCACCAACCAGCTGGTTGATATATCTGTGAGATCAAGCTTCTCACATATATCATACGACGGGCTGGTTTTTCTGCTCTCAGCTGGTCTCCTTTTCTTCAACCTGGTTTGTCCTTAACCAGCTGGGCTCTATTCTTCTCTTCACGAGCCCTAGTTTTGCTTGCTTGTCCATTTGATCCATTCGGACACCTCCTCCAAATCGTCCGCAAGAAAACTGTTAAGCAGTTCTGATTCAGTCTACCCAAGGACTGAAATCCCTCTGATGAACTACTTATTGCCGTGTTCAATGATCAAGCGTGCACTTGATCACTGCTCTTGTATACGGCTTCGCACTCAATCACTGCTCTTGTACACCGCACTTGATCTGCGCTTGAGCTATTCTGCACTTGAGTATTTTGTGCTTGGACCCTGCACTTCAATTCTGCTCTAGATTCTGCGCTTGAACTGCTCTTCAGACTCTGCGATTGATCTTCGTGCTGCTCTAACATCCAGCTGATGAACCAGCTTGATGTTCCCTGCACTTCTGGAAGTAAACTGCCGAACCAGTTTGGGCGTCCCCTTACTGTTCCAGCTTGATATCTTCGACCAGTCTAGCTCAGGTGTCCCTTCACTGTCCAAGCTTGTATATCTTCACGTCTACTCTAGTCTAAGCAAGGCTACGCATGTCAAGTAGAGCATTAGTACAATAGAAGCAGATTTTGTGTGAATCAAAACTTAGATTCTGATCTGTAAACACATATCCAACACCGAAGCCTAGCTTAGGTGTTGGGGATCGATTTATGGACCCTCTATTAATGTGCAATGACTAGTTATTCGATCAATAACTAATACTAGAGGGTGTAACCAGATCAAATGACAAGACGCAGGATTCAGCCAGAAGTTGAAGCCAGGTTCGCAAAGATCAAGCTGGTTTCAGCTTAAAGTTGAAACCAGCCCAATACAAGGCGAGCGCTAAACATGCCAGTTCCAGCTAGAAGACTAGAACCAGCTCGACACTTCGGCCGAACGATCTGGTTAACTTAACTTGAGCTGAATAGCTCAGTGTTCTTGAATACTTTGTGCACCGAGATACAGATTGAGTAATGTAAATAAACCATGCGGAAATAACTCAAACTACACTCTATCATTAAAAGCCCAAATAAACAGTTTTAACAACATAAGCAAATATGTGATGCGTATGAATGCAAGTACTGAAAATAGTAAAAATAAATATGCTGAATTTGTTTATGGAAGTTCGGAGCTCAATCTCCTACATCTCCCCTTCTTCCGCAACGGGAAGGATCCACTAGAAGACTTTGATACAACGACCCTCGCTGCAACCCACTCCTACGACCCGCAACCGCAAGAACTCCTAGCATCTACCACTGCACACCAGCCCGCAAGCTGTGTGACTAACTCACTTCTTTTACGCCTCAGTGAGAAAGGCTACAAGACTTGTTTAACGTCTCTATCCAAAGACTACACACACTTCTTTAACGTCTCAGTGCGAAAGACAACTAGACTTGTTTAACGTCTCTGTCCAAAGACTACACACACTTCTTTAACGTCTCAGTGCGAAAGACACTAGACTTGTTTAACGTCTCTGTCCAAAGACTACAATGGAGAGCATTGAATCACATTCACTCTGATCTATCTCACTCAACTCTCGAATGTGAGTGAATGTGTGTGTGTGAGATTTACAGTGTAAGCACAATCTCTCAATAATTAAATCTCTCACACTCTGAGAAGTGCTCCTAGTTCGAGCTGGTTTTTCATTGTCTTCCCAGGTTCAATATTGTGCGTTTCTTGATTTTCTGTTTGGATTTAGCACAACTATTCTCTCTCTATTTGCGCATCTCCAATCTGTTTCATTGCGCCTGTTTATAAAGCCTCTGCATGGATTTATCCGTTGGACACAAATATGTAGCCGTTCTGAAAAGTCTTCTGACGCATATGTACTTTGTGTCATTTGGCTTTTAATGCGTTGCAGGCTTTATGTGACTTGAGCTCTTTTCATCGATGATTCTGCAGCCTTTGGTCACTTCGAGCTCTTGTTTGCATGTGCCTGATGTGGACAAGGCAATGCAAATCAGTTTGAACCAATTAAATTGATTTCCGTAGATTGTTCAAACTGATTTGTTTGACCATATTGATTTGTCTGGCTCTGGTTTCTCAGCTCGTTTCTCTATCAAGCTGGTCGCTTCATCAGCTCCTGCAGAGCTCTCTCCTTATTAGCCGTTCTGAAAAGTCTTCTGACGCATATGTACTTTGTGTCATTTGGCTTTTAATGCGTTGCAGGCTTTATGTGACTTGAGCTCTTTTCATCGATGATTCTGCAGCCTTTGGTCACTTCGAGCTCTTGTTTGCATGTGCCTGATGTGGACAAGGCAATGCAAATCAGTTTGAACCAATTAAATTGATTTCCGTAGATTGTTCAAACTGATTTGTTTGACCATATTGATTTGTCTGGCTCTGGTTTCTCAGCTCGTTTCTCTATCAAGCTGGTCGCTTCATCAGCTCCTGCAGAGCTCTCTCCTTATCCTCACCAGCTTCTTTGTTCTTATCTTTGAGCTGATCATCTGGAGCAACTTCTGCATCTGCGCCTCTTTTTGTCTGCAGTTGAGCTTGTTCTGTTCATTCCTGCTCTTCGAGCGGCTTTGAGGCTCCAGCTTTACTCCATTCCCAGCTGATCACCAACCAGCTGGTTGATATATCTGTGAGATCAAGCTTCTCATAGATATCATACGGCCAGCTGGTTTGTCTGCTCCCAGCTGGTCTTCTTGGCTTCAAGCTGGTTTGTCCTTAACCAGGTGGGCTCTATTCTTCTCGTCACGAGCCCTTAGTATGCTTGCTTGCTCACTTGATCCATTCAGACACCTCTTCCAATCCTTCGGCAAGCACACCTTTCTTTCACTGGTTGGACTATAGTCCAACACCAGGGAATATATCCCATCTTTTTTGGGATATGATAACCAGTTCAGATTCAGTCTTCACATGGACTGAGATCCATAAGATGAACTGGTTACAAGAGCATTTCTGTGATCAGACCTGCACTTGATCACTTCTCTTGTATACGGCTCTGCACTTGAACACTTCTCTTGTACACTGCACTTGATCTGCGCTTGAGCCGTTCTCCACTACAACATTCTGCGCTTCAATTATGCTCTTCAGTTCTGCTCTTGATTCTGTGCTTGAACTGCTCTTCATACTCTGCGCTTGATCTTCGTGCTGCTCCAACATCCAGCTGATGAACCAGCTTGATGTTCCCTGCACTTCTGGAAGTAAACTGTCGAATCAGCTTGGGCGTCCCCTTACTGTTCCAGCTGGATATCTTTGAACAGTCCAGCTCAGGCGTCCCCTCACTGTCCTAGCTTTGATATCTTCACGTCTACTCCAGTCTAAGCAAGCTGCGCATGTCAAGTAGAGCGTTAGTACAATAGAAGCAGATTTTGTGTGAATCAAAACTTAGATTCTGATCTGTAAACACAGATCCAACAATCTCCCCTTTTGATCAACACAAAATCTGGATAAACATATGCATGTATGTTTATGCTTGAAAATATTTCTCCCCCTTTTTGTGGGAATCAAAAAGAGTTCGAAACCTTATGCCCCCTAAATATTTAAAACAAAACTGCCCCTTGACAGAACATGGGTAATTTTATTTTTGAAATAAAATCATTTTAAGTACAGGGAGACAGTTTGTCGAAAGCTATATGAATGCATGAGATTTTGAAAAGTCTATGCCACTTAAAAATTCTCATACATATAGACCAGAGGAGCATCAAGAAACATTCCTCCCCCTATCCATATGCTGAGGTTTGAAAATCTTAAAATTTTGTAGCACAGACATCTTTCGAACGGATATCAGAGCATTTCTGTGATCAGACCTGCACTTGATCGCTGCTCTTGTATACGGCTCTACACTTGAACACTTCTCTTGTACACTGCACTTGATCTGCGCTTGAGCCATTCTCCACTACATCATCTGCGCTTCAATTATGCTCTTCAGTTCTGCTCTTGATTCTGCGCTTGAACTGCTCTTCATACTCTGCGTTTGATCTTCGTGCTGCTCCAACATCCAGCTGATGAACCAGCTTGATGTTCTGATAGGATCAATATGGATCGAAAACAGCCTTATGAGTTCAGAAGGGGGGTTGAATGAACTCCTTATATTTAAAATTTTCAAAACCTTAAAACGATTTTTACAAGTGCCTCGCCTAACTTAAATCTGTGTTACCAGATTTAAGGTATCTCAGTCAAAATGCTGAAATCTCGACTAACAATAAATGTGCGGAAAAAGTACCAATGAACAGTATAAACTGAAAATAAATGCAATAAGTAAAAGTGCAAGGTCAAGAGATTTGTTTATGGAAGTTTGGATATCAAATCCTACGTCTCCCCTTCTTCCTTTTCAGGAAGGTTCCACTAGAAGGCTTTGATGAGTACAGACACTGTAAACACCCGATCACTGAGCCATGCTCCAAGTGAACTCCTAGCAATCTCCAAATACACGCAGACGCAGCTGCTGTTTACAAACACTTTGATTTTACTCAAACGGCTTTACGTAGAACGTTTGTTACAGACTCAAAAAGATTATACAATGGAATACACAACTATTGAGTGCTGTAAATCTTCTGGTTCTTTTATCAACAAGAACTGTTTACAAATGTAAACCAGAAGATAACTCGAAGATTAACTCTATGAATCTAAACTGAAAGTTCTTCAAGTTTTACACACTGGACTTAGGATATTTTTGCAATGGAAACGTCCGGTGAATCTCTGAGAGCTTTTTTGTCAGTGATAGCGTAAGCAAGCAAGAAGCTCAAGAGTGATGAAGATGGAGAATCAACAGAGAAAAATGAACGGAGAACTAGAGAGCTTCTTCATTTGAAACTTCAGCTATTTATACACTTTGATCTCAACGGTCAGAAATATTCTCCTCTGCATATCTTCATCATATCGTACAACCGCATATACTGCTCCACTAAAGGTAAATTGCGCTTCGTCAGGGCTAACTTGTTGTATAACCATATTTGGGTAAACATCATATAACGTCCTCTGCGTACTGTGTGCTATTATCCAAAATAGCTCTGACATTGTCTCCTTAATTCCAGGCATTTGTACGATTCAATCGTGATCATTATTCTTTCCAATTTAAACAAATGTAAGTGTTTGAAGCTGTTCGTTCCTTACGCCTAAAAGCTCTTTCTGTTAAAACAGTTCTTTCTCCCTTGAATTAATTGGTTATCTCATCGTTGATTGTGTATTCGAAGCTGTCACAACTGAATACATAGAGATAACTGAGTATTTGCAACAACTAAATGCTTGAACATCTGAAGGCTCTGTTACACATATATCCCAAAATCTGAATTAACCACATCTGATATCGAAGCAACTTTACTCAAGAACTGAATACATTCACTTCTAAATTACTGAGATCTGAGGTAACTAAGTAGATACTGTTCACAACTGAAATACTCAAAACCGAAACAATATAACACAATCTGTTACTCAAGTCTGAATACACTTCGCTTCTAACAACAGATCTCTCACTGTACCTTCAAGTCTGAATAATTGTTCCCGATATCTGAACTGATCCAAATAACCAAATCTGTTTCGAAAGCATCAACCTGACAACAATGACTGAATCTCTGAATTCTTAACTCTGTAGTTCTGAATACTTACCAAAAGTCAACTCAGATGTCAACGCTTAACTCAGAACTCTCGAAACTGAAACTGTAACTTAAAAGCGTGACGTCACGAGATCTGAAAAGCTCAATACGTTTGTATGACGTCACGAAGTCTGAAATCTTCAATACACTTGGATGACGTCATGACTTCTGAAATCTTCTATGAAAGCTTAAGGTCATTTCTTGGTCTTATTTTGTTATCACCAAAACTAATAAAATTTATCTTAACAATTTCTCACTTTTTGGTGATGACAAAACTTAGCAGCTTTATGAATTATAGATGGAAAAAAAATAAATTGCTCAAGTCTGCTAACATTTTATAAACGAAATTGATCAAGTACAAAAATATTTGTACAATAAACTGAACATCCTTAAAACTGTCTCTTTCCAGAAATCCAATATTCAGCATCCCGTCTTATAGGTCCAACTGTGGACACCACCTCCACTTCTGTGATGAACCTTTTTGGTGATGACAAAACTTAGCAGCGTTTATGAATTATAGATGGAAAAAAAATAAATTGCTCAAGTCTGCTAACATTTTATAAACGAAATTGATCAAGTACAAAAATATTTGTACAATAAACTGAACATCCTTAAAACTGTCTCTTTCCAGAAATCCAATATTCAGCATCCCGTCTTATAGGTCCAACTGTGGACACCACCTCCACTTCTGTGATGAACACCTCCACTTTTCTTCGAAGAACCACCCATGTCTCTTCTTTGACTGCTACCAGCACCACCACTACCTCTGCTACCACTGCCGCCACTAGGTCTACTTTGATCATCCGGAGGCGGCTGAGGACGGCTGCTAACACCTTCCCCCTTTTTGGCATCACCACCCCGATTGATATAATCAACAAGGAAGCCAAGTTGGGTTGAAAGGTTGAGATGATTTTCCTGTGCTTGCGCACGGAATTCTAGCATTTCACTCCGAATAGTAGCAAGCTGCTCATCCATTGCCTTGACCTCCTTTCGAATATCTTCCAACTCAGTAGTGACGATAGCATGGTGAGCACGAGTTCTCTTCTGATATTCATTCAATTTAACTGACAGAACATCGCTTTGAGTTCGAGCTTCTTGGCGAACACTCTTAGTAGAATTTGGAAAGTATTGAGTCTGTTGATCTCGAGCTTCAGCAGAGGCTTTCGCAAGATTGTCGATTTTAAACAGTAGCTCGCTCTTGAGATCGTCAAGACTTCGTTGCGTCCGCACCTGCTTGATAGATATCTGAGAGATAGAATCCCGTAGCTGGGCGAACGACTCTGTGAAAACTGTAGCAGTAGGAGCAGTAGTGACTAAGAGAGACTGATCAACAACTGTGTCTGTTCCTTGAAGAGCATCATCCGTAGTGAAAAGAACGGGGGTATCTACATGAATATCCATTAAATCATGACTGGAGGAGGAATCTGAATCGGAATCTGTCCATCTGTACATCAGAATCAAAAGCTATATCAGAAAGAGAAGGAACTGGAGCTAACTGTACAACTATATCAAAAATGCTGGCAGCTCCCAAAACTGGTCTAATTGAAACAACAGCTGAACGAATAATGTTGAAATGAACTGTTTGAAAACCACCAAACAAACTAAACCGAAGAAAAGCTGTACATAATTGGGACCAACCCCAAGTAGTGACGATAGGCCGGCGATAACCAAAATGTTGAGCTGGCTCAACAATAGTAAGAGCTCTGTAAAAATTGAGTGAACCCACGGGCAAGAGTTTACCAATCATAAAGAATTATGCCACTTCTATACAGACATCTGCCCATCTCTTCTTGAATAACTTAAAGAAATCACTTACAGAAGGAAGAGTATCTACATAAGCAATCTAAGTCAACATTTCATTACTAATGATGCGCCGAGGTAAAGGCTTCCAAAAATCAGCGCATGGCTCAATAACCCAAGATCCATCAACACGTATCATGGTTCGAATCCAACATGAGGATCTAATATTTTCGTTGGATCTGGCGATCACAGCGCCACGATCGCGATTAGGACCTTCAAAGAGTCTGGAGCAACACGTCATTTCCCATATAAGACCGTGTGCTTGAATTTCTGTTTTTAAATCTTCCAGGACAAAAATATGAAGGTTGGATAGTATAGCCAATACCTTCAGATCAATGGCGGAAGTAGATACACCAGGAACAAAATTGGTCTTCCTTGCATCTAGAAATTTTCTGAGCAGCAGCTCTCTGTACTTGGTTAGAATGTACCTCCTCCTTTGAAGAGCTATTCTAGTTCAATCTATTTCTGCCCAAGTCAAAACTTGTTCTTCCTTCGCATAAATATCCTCAATCTTCAAAGCAGCCAATCTCTTGAAACTGAAAGAATTAAAGAATATATCTACATCATCTATGACTTGTTCTCACAGTTGTACAAGTAACTCAATATCGGCACAAATCAGTGAAAATATTTCCTTGGCCGGATTCCCTTTAATTGGATCTTTCTCCCGAAGGGGCGCCTTCCCCTTAGCAGCAGCAGGAATCTTGGGAATACTGGCCTGTACCAGTCTCCTTTATCGACTCCCCTGATGGTGATACTCTTTCCAAACTGTATCTTAGTTACTTCTCCAATGGTGGAAGGCAATGAGGAATCGTCGGGAATCATCGCCAAGTGTTCCTCAAGAGTCATCGATTAATCGTCAGTAGTTGGAACAGCGTCTGCTATTCCTGTTCCTTGATTTTGCTCTGTTTCTTCTAAAGGTTCCTCCACCAAGTAAGCAGCAGATTCAACAGCCCTGTTCTCTGATTCAGAAATCTGACTTGGTTGCTTAGACGCGGACATCTCCAATTCATCCTCTGGCTCACTCCCCGTTTCAATCATACGATCAGTTTCACTGGTAAAAACTTGAAAATCGAGAGCAGCAAATTCAGCAAATGAAATATCTGTCCTGCCCTCAGTCTCATCGGCCGTTGTATCATCTGTTCCTTAACAACTGTTCCATCAACTAACTTTTTCACCAATCTCTGGTATAGTATCAGCTCTTGAACCCACTGTTTCCTAAACTCTGTACCCTCTGTGCAGTTTCAGTAGCAGATTCAACAGCCCTGTTCTCTGATTCAGAAATCTGACTTGGTTGCTTAGACGCGGACATCTCCAATTCATCCTCTGGCTCACTCCCCGTTTCAATCATACGATCAGTTTCACTGGTAAAAACTTGAAAATCGAGAGCAGCAAATTCAGCAAATGAAATATCTGTCCTGCCCTCAGTCTCATCGGCCGTTGTATCATCTGTTCCTTAACAACTGTTCCATCAACAACTTTTTCACCAATCTCTGGTATAGTATCAGCTCTTGAACCCACTGTTTCCTAAACTCTGTACCCTCTGTGCAGTTTCAGTAATTACCTGGGCAATAATGGTGTCGACATCATCAACAGATGTCGTCCTCTTCTGTTCCACCACAACTGTTTCCACAGCAGACTCCTTCTCAACAATATCATCATCAGAGCCAGCGGTCATCCTCAGCTTTCTCCTTGGTGCTTTGCGTTTAGACGCAGGAGGATGAGCAGCTGGTATAGCAGAAGAAGGCTCAACAGTCTGAATAGGTATAGCATCTAGTGCTACTGATACAACATCCAGATCCTTGTCTTTGGGAACTGCTTTCCCAGAGGTGGTCCTTTTCTTTTTGGCAATAGTTGGCGCATCACCAGCATCCGAAGGCCTCTTCCTTGACGCGACCTTCTTCACCGGTGTCTTCTTCACTCTGGATACATCCTCCACCTCTTCTACACCAATCTTTTCATTGATAGCAATGTACCCGCCAACAGTTTTGGCAGTCAAAATTTTGAGAGGAGGGAACTCCTTGGAATCTCCCAACTCCAAGTTCTGTACATTTCTCAGCAAAATACAAATTTGTACAGCATAGCCCTTGGCTTGCCTAGATCCAGGCATCACCATATCTTTGAAGATGTAAAATAACAGTCGGCCCCAGTTGACTTTAATTTCACCATAGATAGCAGCCATCATCAAAAATCGTTCATGTGTGACCGCATCGAATGACCCGGCCTTCACAATTACCGATTTTTCCAGAATATCACACGGCGGCCTGAACTCAAATTTCATTTCCCGCTTTTTGCAGGAAGTGCTCAACTGCTCACCATTAAAAGAGAAGACACTCCTTGCATCAAATACCAAATCCTTCGGAACCTCATTCAAATCCATCAGTCCTTCCACCGGCAACTGAAAAGTCCGTGCAAACACTTCCTCTGAGATTTCCACGAGTTTCCCTTGAATGGTACTTATAACTTGACCATCTCTTACCGAAGAGTTTTGAAAGAACTCGACCAGAGCGGCTTCATAAATGTCCGACAAACAACCCAGAAACCCATTAAGACCAGACGCCACTAGGGCTTCGAACATAGCCTCCATACCTGCGTTATCCATGGCGAGGACAGAGGCAAAGTAGACTTGGTTGGTGTTGCTAATGAGAGAAGATGCCATTACTTAAGATTTATTGAAGAAGTATACGCCTGAAAAATATCACACAGAAAGCAAGAACACAGAAATGCTAGAGAATAGATATGCGCAAGGTAAGTGTTAGAGTAAAAGGAGGCGTGGTAATATAAACGAAGAATGTGAAAAGGTACTAGAGAGAAAATATAGATGTGACGTTTCGCATGATGACAACCACGTGTCAATCATCCAATGGCGCAAATAAGATTTTGAAAATATTGTAAAATGATTTTGAAAAGATTTTGACACTATTGCGAAATAAGAAGAATATTTTAAAATGATTTCAAATTTTGACCGCGAGGGTGAAAGGTAAATAGATAACTAACGCCAAATACTAAACACGTCACAACCGTAAGATCTGTTTTATGTATCAGCAGGGGTATTACGAGATCTGATCATGAATAAGCATCAACTGTGTATACATGACATCTGAGTGTATCCAGATCTCACATATTCAGTTGACTGAGGGTGAAAGGTAAATAGATAACTAACGCCAAATACTAAACACGTCACAACCGTAAGATCTGTTTTATGTATCAGCAGGGGTATTACGAGATCTGATCATGAATAAGCATCAACTGTGTATACATGACATCTGAGTGTATCCAGATCTCACATATTCAGTTGACTCGGAACTTATTAATTCAGATATCTCGTTCCCCCTAAAGCTGAGATCTCCCACGTCTGAAATTTTACCAGATAAATTTCACGATGTTCCCCCTGAAAAGTAGACTCACATTTGACAAAACCAGAAGCTATACAACCTGAAATTTTGTTAGCGCACCAACAGATCAAGGCAATTCTAAGAGACCCAATAGATTTCTAAAATAAGAAAAATTAGCGTCTGGCAGGGGCTTTGTGAAGATGTCAGCTACTTGCTGCTCAGTCGACACATACTCCAGCCTGACATCCTTCTTGAGTACATGATATCTTATGAAATGATGCCTGATGTAGATGTGCTTCGTTCTAGAATGCAGTACTGAATTTTGAGTAATCGCGATGGCACTGGTGTTGTCATAGAAAATAGGCGCTTCAGAAGCATAAATGCCATAGTCCTTAAGCTGGTGTTGAATCCATAAGATCTGAGCACAGCATCTTCCAGCCTCTAAGTACTCTGCTTCAGCTGTGGGCGTTGCAATAGATTTTTGCTTCATACTGAACCAGGAAATCAATCGATCTCCTAAGAATTGACAAGTACCGCTTGTGCTCCTACGATCAACCCTGCATCCTACGTAATCTGCATCACTATAACCGATTAGTTGAAAGCTGGAGTCTTTGGGATACCAAAGACCCTCATTGGAAGTTCCTTTTAAATATTTCAAGATCCGTTTTACAGCAATATAGTGCGACTGTTTAGGCTCTGCTTGAAATCTAGCATACATACAGACAACAAACATGATGTTTGGTCTGCTAGCAGTTAAGTAAAGCAGGGAGCCAATTATACCACGATATAAAGATACCTCAATGGCAGATCCAGCTTCGTCTTTGTCTATCTTGATTGAGGAGCTCATTGGGGTCGCAGCTGCTGAACAATTGTCCATGCCAAATTTCTTCAGCAGTTCTTTCGTATACTTGGCTTGATTAATGAAAATTCCATTATCCAGTTGTCTAACTTGTAATCCCAGAAAGAACGTCAGCTCTCCCATCATACTCATCTCAAATTTGTCCTGCATCAGCTTAGAAAACTTTTGATATAGCTTGGGGTTAGTTGACCCAAATATGATATCATCAACGTAAATCTGAACTAACAGAACATGATCAGCAAATTTAAATAGTGTCTTATCCACTGTGCCTATTGTGAAATCATGCTCGATAATAAATTTTGACAGTGTATCATACCAAGCTCTGGGTGCTTGCTTCAACCCATACAGATCTTTATCCAGCTTATAAACATAATCTGGATATGTATGATTTAAGAATCCAGGATGTTGTGCAACATACACTTCCTCTGTTAGAATGTCATTAAGAAATGCACTCTTAACATCCATTTGAAATACTTTAAAGTCTTTGTATGCAGCATATGCAAGGAACATGCGTATAGCTTCTAATCTAGATATTGGTGCGAAGGTTTCATCAAAATCTATCCCTTCCATTTGCCTAAATCCCTGAGCTACCAGTCTAGCTTTGTTTCTTGTTACTATTCCATCTTCATTCAGTTTTTTCCTAAAGACCCATATGGTTCCTATAACTGAATGATTTGATGGTCTAGGTACAAGTTGCCATACGTTATTTCTCTTAAACTGATTAAGTTCTTCTTGCATTGCATCTACCCAGCTTGGATCTGCTATTTCATCTATTTGTTTTGGTTCTATATGAGAGATGAATGCTGAATCAAAATGATCATGCATAAGATGGTCTCGTGTGCGAACAAGAGATTCGGTGTTACCTATGACCTGCTCGGGTGGATGATTTCTATTCCACCGGAGATCAAGTCCAATTGGGTTTGCTTCCTGTTCTGCTTAGATGTCTTGCTGGATAGCCACATCTGGATTGTCTAACACCAATTGATGGTTCGTGTTCGCATCTTGTGCATCAGATGTTGTTCGTTGTGTGGTGAGATATGTTTGTGCAACATCTGTTTGAACATCTTGTGCATTTGTCGCTTCAGCTCCAGCAGTTGGCACACTTCGAGAGATCTGATCCTGCGTTGAGTCAACGTTAGTCAAATCGATGACTACTGGATTACCTGTCAAATCTTGTTGAGCATTGTTATGCGGTGTGTCCAGCGCTGGTTCCATCTCAGCTGAATGTCTTTGTTGTGCCACGTCATCATCTGAGTCAGCAATGCTGGATGATTCTAGACATGAGCATAAATCGTTGAGGCTCGCAGCTGAGTTGGATCTAAAGCTTGTCTCATCAAAGACAACGTGTGCTGATTCTTTTACAATCAGACTTTGATTGTTGAAAACTCGATAAGCTTTGCTCACTGCTGAATAACCTAGAAAGATACCTGCATCATATTTTGCATCAAAATTTGTTAGGTGCTTCTTAACATTATTATGAATGAAACATCTGCACCCAAACACCCTGAAGTATGATATATCAGGTTTCTTGCCACTCCAGATCTCATATGGGGTTTTACCGTGCAACTTGTTAATCATAGATCCGTTCTGAGTGTAGCAAGCTATGTTAACTGCTTCTGCCCAGAATTTTTGTGAAATTCCAGAATAAGCAATCATAGATCTAGCAGCTTCTTTTAAAGTGCGCTTTCTCCTCTCAGCCAGCCCGTTCTGCTGAGGAGTTCTCGCTGCTGAAAGCTCATGCTTTATCCCTAAGTCTTCTAGATAAGAAGTTAATTTTTGATTTAAAAACTCAGTACCACGATAACTTCTTATCCTGTTGACTGTACAAGATCTGTCATTTTGTAAACATTTTAAAAGCCGAATGAGTTGGTCAGCGGTATCAGATTTTTCTTTTAAAAATAACACCCAAGTAAATTTAGTAAAATCGTCAACAACAACGAGGGTGTAGTTCGTTCCCCCTAAGCTTGTTACGGGAATAAGACCAAAAAGATCCATATGTAAAAGCTCTAAGTTTCGGGAAGAACGTTTACCGCCTTTCTTTTTAAAAGTAGATTCAATTTGTTTACCAAGCTGACATGCGGCACAGATCTTGTCCTTAGAAAAATTTATTTTGGGCATACCAGAAACCAGTTCATGCTGACTCAAATGGGCAAGCGTTTTAAAGTTCAGATGGTTCATTCGCTGATGCCACAACCAGCTCTTGGAAGAGTTAGCTGCAAGGCAAATCTATTCAGATCCCATTTGCTCTGACCAGTTGATAATGTAGGTATTCCCCGATCTTTTACCTACCAAGACAGTCAAACCATTTGGACTCTGAACTGTGCATGTGTGCTGTTAAAAGTTAACTATGTAGCCCTTGTCACATAGCTGACTTATTCTATCAAATTATAGCGCAATTATCAACAACTAAAACATCAGATATTGAAATGTTACCGTGGATAAGCTTACCCTTATCCACAGTGTTACCATGTGAGTTATCACCAAAAACTATCTTTACTCCTTTGTGTGGAGTAACATCTCATAGCAGCTTTGGGTTCCCTGTCATGTGTCTTGCACAACCACTATCAAGATACCAAATGATTGATTCATCTCCAGCTTTGTACCTGTTATCCTGCAATCATAAAAATAGATTGGTACCCAATTTTACTTTGGTCCAGATCGAATCCCCTTTCGGGACCCATACTTGAATTACCTTAACATTTTTCCCAGTATGATAGTCCATAAAGGTCTGTGCAGGAATATTGTGAGATCTGTTGAGTGTTGGTTTGATATTTTGACCATTCAAATCTCTTCTCGGCTGAACCTTTCTCCAAACAGATTTTACCTTCTTTGAACTACGCCTGGGCTGGTGAGAAACAAACGACTTAGAACCAGCTTTCGCTTTATCTTTGTCAAGTTTGTTCTTTAGCCAGCTTGGCTTTAAGTTCTCAGGTCTAAGATAACCGATACCAGCTTTTCCTTTTTGATTCGGCTTTGAAGAGTTCGTCATCATACCTCACTGACTCGCAGATGTCATATATCACACTAGCGTTGACAAAGCTCATCTTTTTGAACTTTTCATATACCATATGTGATTGAGTACTGGTTTCTTCAACGCTGCTTTTACCAACATTGAAGCCCAAGCCAGATTTATCATTTAATGGCTTTTGAACCTCATGCAGCTTGCTCAAAGAAACAAAGATTTTTTACAGGAGCTCATCACTTCATTTAACCTTTTGTTTTCTGCTTCCAACTCACTGGATCTCAATCTCAACGAATCATTCTCAGCATTCAGCTTACTCAACTCGATTTGTAAACTGTCAGCTTTACCAAGTTGAACAGATCTTGGTTCCACTGAACTATTTTTTAAATCTATGTATTCAGCTTTGACTTCCTTGAATGTCTGAGAAAGCTTACGGTACTCATGGACCATTTCATTTAATGCAGTGATTAGGTCCTCCCTTGTAAATTCAGTATTTGAAAAATCGAATACCTCATCATCTGTTCTAACCAATCGGTAATCCGTCACTTGAAGGAGTACAAGTGAGTCGCTTGAAGAAGAGCTGCTTGATGAGGAATCGGAATCTGTGTCCACCCAGTTTTTGTTGCTCTCCTCAGCAACCATTACTTTGCGATCGTTCTTTCTGCTGGGCCTCTTATCAGATCTTGTCCTCATTCTTCTTTCTTTGGATCTTTCCTTTGATCTTTCGTCTTTCTACTCATCTTTTTTGGGTCTGTCTTCCTTCTTTGGCCTGTTACAGTCAGCAGCAAAATGACCTAATCGACCACAGTTGAAACAGTTCATATCAGTAGATAACTTTTTAGATTTATTATAATTATTAGAAGAGAAGGAAGGGTTATAGGATTTTCTCATGAATTTCCCAAACTTCTTAACGAAGAGGGACATGGCATCGTTGCTGAGTTGTTCTGCAGATTTTCTCGTGCTTGGAGAGCACTGTTCAGATGTTGTTGCCGCTAGTGCTTTGGTTGGTAGGGATATTGAGGGTCCAGCTTCAGATCTTCTCTCTAGCTCAAACTCATATGCTTTTAGATTCGCGAACAGATCATGAAGCTCCAACTTGTTCAGATCTTTCGATTCCCGCATCGCCATGGTCTTAACATCCCACTCTCTGGGCAACGCTCTCATCACTTTGAGTGCCAGCTCTCGGTTGTTTTACTCTTTTCCCAAACTGGTAAGCTCTATCACCACAGCACTAAAACGCTCATCGAACTCTGCCATGGTTTCTCCATCTTTCATCTTTATGGACTCATATTTTTGCTGGGACACAGTATGCTTTTTCTCCTTTGTCTCATCATTTCCCTCACAGATTTGTTGTATTAGCTTCTCCCAAATCTCCTTGGCAGTGGTACATGTTTTGATTTTGCTGAACATATTTTTCTCCAGTGTCTTGTATAGAATATCCCTAGCCACATTGTCCAGATTCGCCTCCTTTTTCTCCTCATTGGTATACTCATGTCTCCTCTTTTCCACATACTCAGGTGCACCATCAGTTGTCGCGATTGCTATGTTTATCTTCATTATTTTCATTGGACCATCAGTGATGACTGACCACATATCATCATCTTGAGCAGCTAAGTGCGCTTGCATTCTGATCTTCCAGTCATCATAGTCCTCCTTAGAAAACATAGGAATCTTGTTGTGAGAGGTAGACATATTGAAATATATAAATCACAAATAACAAACTGTTCAATACTGAGATAGCACAAGCTCTGATATCAATTGATAGGATCAATATGGATCGAAAACAGCCTTAGGAGTTCAGAAGGGGGGGGGGTTGAATGAACTCCTTATATTTAAAATTTTCGAAACCTTAAAACGATTTTTACAAGCGCCTCGCATAACTTAAATCTTTGTTACCAGATTTAAGGTATCTCAGTCAAAATGCTGATCTCTCGACTAACAATAAATGTGCGGAAAAAGTTGATTAACCAGTGAACAGTATAAACTGAAAATAAATACAATAAGTAAAAGTGCAAGGTCAAGATATTTGTTTATGGAAGTTCGGATATCAAATCCTACGTCTCCCCTTCTTCCTTTTCAGGAAGGTTCCACTAGAAGGCTTTGATGAGTACAAACACTGTAAACACCCGGTCACTGAGCCACGCTTCAGGTGAACTCCTAGCAATCTCCAAATACACGCAGACGCAGCTGCTGTTTACAAACACTTTGATTTTACTCAAAGGGCTTTACGTAGCACGTTTGTTACAGACTCAAAAAGATTATACAATGGAATACACAACTATTGAGTGCTGTAAATTTTCTGGTTCTTTTATCAACAAGAACTGTTTACAAATGTAAACCAGAAGATAACTCGAAGATTAACTCTATGAATCTGAACTGAATGTTCTTCGAGTTTTACACACTGGACTTAGGATATTTTTGCAATGGAAACGTCCAGTGAATCTCTGAGATCTTTTTCATGAGTGATAGAGTAAGAAAGCAAGAAGCTCAAGAGTGATGAAGACGGAGAATCAACAGAGAAAAATGAACGGAGAACCAGAGAGCTTCTTCATTTGAAAATTCAGCTATTTATACCATTTGATCTCAAAAGTCAGAAATATTCTCCTCTGCATATCTTCATCGTATCGTACAACCGCATACACTTCTCCACTGAAGGTAAATTTTGCTTCGTCAGGGCTAACTTGTCGTATAAACATATTTGGGTAAACATCGTATAACGTCCTCTGCGTACTGTGTGCTATTATCCAAAATAGCTCTGACATTGTCTCCTTAATTACAGGCATTTGTATGATTCAATCGTGATCATTGATTCTTTCCAATTTAAACAAATGATAGTTTTTGAAGCTGTTTCCTTATGCCTAAAAGCTCTTTCTATTAAAACAGTTCTTTCTCCCTTGAAGTAATTGGTTATCTCATCGCTGATTGTGTATTCGAAGCTGTTACAACTGAATACATAGAGATAACTGAGTATTTGCAACAACTAAATGCTTGAACATCTGAAGGCTCTGTTACACATATATCCCAAAATCTGAATTAACCACATCTGATGTCGAAGCAACTTTACTCAAGAACTGAATACATTCACTTCTAAATTACTGAGATCTGAGGTAACTAAGTAGATACTGTTCACAACTGAAATACTCGAAACCGAAACAATATAACACAATCTGTTACTCAAGTCTGAATACACTTCGCTTCTAACAACATATCTCTCACTGTAGCTTCAAGTCTGAATAGCTGTTCCTGATATCTGAACTGATCCAAATAACCAAGTCTGTTTCGAAAGAATCAACCTGACAACAAAGACTGAATCTCTGAATTCTTAACTCTGCTCAGTTCTGAATACTTCCCAAAAGTCAACACAGATGTCAACGCTTAACTCAGAACTCTCGAAACTGAAACTGTAACTTAAAAGCGTGACGTCACGAGATCTGAAAAGCTCAATACGTTTTTATGAAATTACATAGTCTAAAATCTTCAATACACTTGAATGACGTCATGACTTATGAAATCTTCTGCGAAAGCTTAAGGTCATTTCTTGGTCTTATTTTGTTATCACCAAAACTAATAAAATTTATCTTAACATGTTCCCTGCACTTCTGGAAGTAAACTGCCGAATCAGCTTGGGCGTCCCCTTACTGTTCCAGCTAGATATCTTTGACCAGTCCAGCTCTGGCGTCCCCTCACTGTCCTAGATTTGATATCTTCACGTCTACTCCAGTCTAAGCAAGTTGCGCATGTCAAGTAGAGCGTTAGTACAATAGAAGCAGATTTTTTGTGAATCAAAACTTAGATTCTGATCTGCAAACACAGATCCAACATTAGGAAAAACTGCACTGTTCAAGCAGGTAAAATTAGCAGTTTCAATCCCTTCAAAACAATTTTACTAACTCGTGGATTTGTGGATTTTTCGGGCGCTACATCGTAAATCGAACATGTACCTATGATCACACCACCTGGAGCTTCTTATGCCTGATCATATGTCATCGCATACACTCGAGCTTGCTGAGGACCTGGAACTGACTGTGGAACTCATCCCTATCTGATGGATAACTTGATTGTTGATAGGACTGACTAGGAGCAAAGGGACGAGGCGTAAATGGTCGTTGAGAGGGACCTCCTTGAAAAAAAACTACCTCTGGTATCAGGAAACTTCGGCAGTTGCATCTGTCCTTGTCCTCGAATCGGACATACTCTAGCATAATGTCCTTGCTGACCACAGTGGTTGCAATATCCTTGAACTCCGCCAGACTGAGCAGTCGGATGCCTACCCCAACATCTCTCACAGAAAATCACTGGATATGTCCACCTGTTCCACTCTGATATTCTGGACCATAGGGGCCTCCTTGTATCTGTGGGATCGGATATTGTCGTAATCCTAAATCAATCTCTATTGATTTCTCCACAGTTCTGCATATGTTAATAGAAAACCAGACAAGACAAATGGGCGATGTGAGATCTGTGTTTTCGCAATCAGGTGTTGGTCGGGTTTGGACCAGCTATTGGTCGATGTGCTTGGCATAGACATCGATTTTGCCTGTCGTAATCCTAAATCAATCTCTATTGATTTCTCCACAGTTCTGCATATGTTAATAGAAAACCAGACAAGACAAATGGGCGATGTGAGATCTGTGTTTTCGCAATCAGGTGTTGGTCGGGTTTGGACCAGCTATTGGTCGATGTGCTTGGCATAGACATCGATTTTGCCTAAGTGTTGGAATCAGCAGTAGTAGTAGTAGGATCAGCCGTTGAGTGATCGCGTCAGTTGTTGATATTTCAGACGTTGCGTGTTGGTAGGAAGAAGCAGCAATGCTGACGTGGATTTCGAACGTTGGTGTAGTAGCGCATATCCAGCTGTTGCGAGTGATCAGCTGTTGGTATGTTAGTTGCGGTGATCAGCAGAGAGCGTTAAGAGACTCTGAAGCGACGACGTTTTGTGAGCAGGAACCAGCTGTTGGTTTCGTTAGCGTGTTTCGTAGCGGATAGCGAAACTACGTTGTTTAGATAAGTTGGAACGACAGCGTTTTGAGTGGAGCGCTTTGTATCAGCTGTTGGTTGTGATAGACATCAGCTATTGAGAGATCTCATGCGTTGTGACTGCTGGTTTGTGAATCAGCTGTTGGTAGCAAGGTGACGTGTTCCTCTACCACGTCGTTTGGTTAAGTTGGTGCGACGCCGTTTAGCTTTAGCGTTGTTTGAAAGATTCAACTGCTGGTTAATGTATTAGCGAAGGGCAAAAGCTGATGCGAGATCTCAGCTGCTGGTTGGGAATATTAGTTGTGACAACTGATTTTGTTGGTGGATCTGTTCCTGCTTCTATCTGCTGTTTGAGTAGTGTATTTAAGAGAAGACTTGGTCTTCGATTGTTTAACAGCTCCCATACTTAGAAATATTTCCCGATAGCAAATCTTGTCGCGAACACTAGTTACTATTCACAGTAAGCTTATCCGTCCTAATTTCCGGTGGTAGACAACTCCGACGAAAGTGAGAACGGTAACGCTGGACTCCTCTCGCTAAGGAGCTTCGTTCTATACCTCTTTAGAAGGCTTTGGAGTAGCTGTAAGAGAATCGCAGGATCTCTAAGACATCTTTCTCGTGTAGTTGCTAGCATAAGCGTTCCCTGTCGTGCCAGTAGTTTCGTTGGGGTAAGTAAAGATACTACCTTTAAGCTTTGTTAGATCTTCCCGTTGAGTTAGGAAGGTAGATGAGCGCTGGTGGAGTTGTAGCTCCCAGCTGCTGTTATTTTACGTTTCGGCTTTTGAGCAGTGGCTTGTGTTGATATAGCAGGTGACAGATCTGTGTTGCTTGGACTTGATTGTAGCAGCTTTGTGTGGTAATTATAGCTCAGAAGCTGGTGAGGTACGGATGTTGAGCTTGTATTACGGCTGGAATTGGCATGGATATTATGTTTGATTGATGTGCGTGCATTGCTTGTTATTTTATATGTTGTTCAGCTGTTGCACTGCATACGCATGATCATTTTCATTTCACCTGTTGTAGCCGTGCTTTGTTGTTGCTCTATTTTCTTACCAGGATGCGAGGGAGAGCGGCAATACCGCACTCTCATCTCCCTGCTGGTCTGTTATCCCTCATGCGCCGAGTGGTTAACTACCACGGTTCATGGGTTGGGCAACAGCAGGTTGATTTGTTGATGCATCTGGTATTCAGGTGTGGTGTAAAGATTAGCGGGTAATTCTCGTGTGCTTGTACACACACCAGTGGCCACTAACCATTCTTCACAGAATCTGTTGTCAGCTGTTGAATTCTTTGGCTCGCTTTCTTGGTTGTAGCCTTCGGCTGTTGCCTTGTCCCTCATGCATAGCATTAGCATTATATCTTTTGCTATTCATTGTTGTTTTATAGTTGCTCTCCGTACTGGGGTTTAACCCCGAGGTCCCTCTGGGGCTGTTGTGTTTGTTTGCCTGTCTGTTATTCAGGTTTTCCAGGTTTCGCAGCTGGTTGAGGTTATGATCCAGCTGGTGGTGCCCCAGGAGGTGGTTAGAGTTTCCCAGTTATATATAGTATTTGTATACGCTGGTATCACTTTGTGTGATGCTTAGTCTTATATAGTTGGTAGACCATCTGTACTAGTGTTGTATTCAGCCGTTGGGCATTTGTTGTACTTGAATATTTGTGCTGTTGTGGATTTATAAATTGGGATTATTTTGAGTATCTTGTATTTTAAATTATGTTATCCCTCAGTCAGGACAAAAGCAAAAATTTGAACCACTTTTTAGTAGCTTCCATTTGTGTTTGCGTGGTTTTACTCTGATGTGTGCACGAGGCCTGAAATTTTTGGTATCAGAGCTTAAGCTAGGATAACCTCGATTTCTTGGATCACACTTGAGTCTAGGCACAGTGTCGTGTGTTTCTTGTGCTTGACTATGTGACTTATGTGCTGCATATTGTTTATGTCATATGTGATTTCTATGTTGTTTCTGTTCTGTGTTTTCTTATCCTGTTTAGTACCTTCGTAGAGATGCCGCCTAGACGTAGGGGTAGAGGTAGAGGGCAGTTTCAGGAGGAGTCTGGAGATCAGAATGAGGATCAGCATAGTTTCCCTTCCCGTGGTCGTGGTAGACGTGAATAGGATGAAGTTGACAACTTAGCAACCCGTGTGGAAAGCATAGAGATTGTGATGGCTAGGTTCCAATGGATAAGTCCCCAGATATTTAACGGTGACGAGTCTAGAGAGGATGCGGATTCGTGGTTACAGCACATCACTGGTTTGTTTGATCATGTTCAGTATGATGATGTGCTTCGGTGGAGTTTGGCGACCTTCCAGTTGAGGAAGAGTGCGGAGCGTTGGTGGCGTGGCGCTTCAAGGACGCTAGAGGAGACAGGTGTGGAGATTACTTGGGATAGTTTTTGCGTTGCCTTTCGGCAGGAGTACGTCCCGGATTCGTACGTGAATGCTCGTGAGCGAGAGTTTGAATTACTTGGGATAGTTTTTGCGTTGCCTTTCGGCAGGAGTACGTCCCGGATTCGTACGTGAATGCTCGTGAGCGAGAGTTTGATCATTTGGAGCAAGGTACGATGTCGGTGCGTGAATATGCCCGTAGGTTTTCTTTTCTGTTGGCGTATGTCCCGCATGTAGCTGGCCGGGAGAGGGCCAATAGGACCAAGTTTATTGAGGGTTTGAATGAATAGTTGTATACTTTGGTTTTGTCGAGTAAACCAAAGAGCTATGCAGAGGCTGTGGATAGCGCTGTTGATATCGAGGAAGGTCTGCGGAACCGGAGGTCGCATGCTAGGCTTCAGGGTGCTCAGGGTGGTCGTCCCGCTGTTCAGTCTTCCCAGTCTGCCCATCAACCCCCACAGCAGCAGTTGGCTCAGCAGTCTGGCCGTCAGAGGTTCTAACCTCGTGGCCATCAGTTTAAAAAGAAGTCGGGTTCTGGTTCTTCTGGTTCTGGCAGCTCTAGTAGCAGTGGTTCTAGGGCAGAGTTTTGTGGCTTCTGTGGAGGCAAGCAATCGTCAACTCAGTGCGTTGGTGTGCAGGGCTCTTGTAATATATGTGGTCAGTATGGGAATTTCGCGAGGGTGTGTCCGTCGGCCGGATCGCAGCAAGCCGCCGCCCCACCTCAGGGTCGAGGAGGATCGTCTAGGGGTCGTTCCCCTCAGTTCCCGCAGCCTAGGGTTGGAGAGACGCAGTTTAGGCCATTTCAGTTGCCTGGTCCGTCGCGTTTCAGACAATCGTCTCAGCAGCATTTCTCTGGACCCCAACATGCTCAAGTGAATGCCATTACTAGGGAGCAAGCGGAGGGCGCGCCGAGCGGAGTGATTGCAGGTAACTGTTCTGTCTTTGATTTTCCTACACGGGTGTTGTTTGACACTGGCGCATCGCATTCGTTTATTGCTAATTCTTTTGTGATCGAGCATGGTCTGCATACCTTTTCTTTGCGCGATGTGGTGTCTTTTTCTACTCCTGGCGGTGCTAGCATGTTTTCCCAAGAAGTTTTGTTAGATGGCGTTCTGAGGTTTGGCGAGCATGTGCTAGTGGCGAATTTGTTTCGTTTGTTGTTGTGGATTTCGACTGCATAGTGGGAATGGACGTGTTGTCCAGTTATAGGGCCTCCGTGGATTGTTTCCATGGGATCGTGCGTTTTAGGCCTCAGTCCGGTGAGAAATGGAATTTCTACGGTGCTGACTCTCAGTCGAAAATTCCGCTAGTCTCAGC
>KV010186.1:15636-33979 GCA_001598015.1 Dorcoceras hygrometricum | reverse complement strand
CTTTCCAAGTGGTTACCATTTGTCGAGTGGATAAGTCTGAGGTCTTGGTTGTACTGATTAGTCCTCACGACTCGAAACGTCATTGAGACTCTACATGATAGGCGTCTCACTTTGACCCATTTGCCGACTCACTTGGGGTCATAAGGCGTCGGGATTGGGTGAGACCCCGATGCATGTAGGAGTCGATGCATCGTTTTCGAGGATTCACCGCTCGCAGACATGCGTGGATATCCTATGCTATCTGAGGGGATAATAGTGTATAAATCTCTGGCCAGAGTACTAGAAGTGTTTTAGGTGAATGTGTTTACCTAGTTACACTCGTGATGTCACTATTCGATCTCCAAGATGTATGCATAGCTATCGGATCCATAGCGACTCTCGATTTACCAATGGTCGTTGATCTGATCGGGATATATGGATTGAAAGGACCGTACTGTACGCTAACCAAGACCAACTGGTTCTTGCAGGCACTATCAGTGATACCTAGGGGATCATGAGGCGATGTTGCTAGACGCTTTACCATGATCCGATGGGCAAGTCCGGAATTGTGATTCCGGAGCCACAATGGTTGTGGGCCCACGGCTAGCTGTATCCCTGAACCATTGAGGGTCACACAAGTACTGGATTCGAGATTCCCGCACGGATACTCAGCTCAATGTGTTGAGCATACGAAGAGGATTTTGGGAGTGCGACTTCCTAAAAGGTCAACAGAGGTCAAATCGTGATTTGCCGATGTTGAGGGTCAAAACGGTCATTTTGCACTGGGGTTCTGAAAAATGGTTTTTCAGATCATAGTATTCAGTTTCGGAAACTGAGTCGATCGGTCCGATCTGATCGGCGATCGGAGTTATAATGAAATCTCGGTGATGGGGATGAACTGAATGTTCATCCGTTGGACCCGGGCCCGTTGGGCCGGTCCAAGTCCATCCTTAATTCTATTTAATTAAGACTAAACCTAGACTTCAATACAACTAGACTCTAAACCCTAAACCTAGCTTAAGAGCGCCGCCCCTCCTCTCATAAGCCTCGCCGCCGCCGTGCGCCGCCCGCCACCGCCGCTCGCCGGAAAATTGTTTCCGGCCTAGTTTTTCGAGGAGAATTCGTTGGCGATAAAATCCTTAAGCCTTCTAGTTCAGGCTGATTGGAGGGAGATTGATTCCGGTCGTGGACCTGATTGACGGATCTACCGCCACCTACCGAGAAGAGCCGGCGTTCTTGTAATTCCGGTTGGAGCCAGGCACAAGTGCCCGCAAGGTATTCCTTAAAACACCCTATGAATGTCATAGAATTATTTTGTATTATCGTATTGATCATCTCCCGGCACATGATTTATTTTTTCTTCCGCTGCCTCGCCGGGGGGCGCGATCCGGATCCCAACAGTACGGGCATTTTGAGTTTCTTGTAATGCCTTTCGGGTTGACCAATGCTCCTGCAGTCTTCATGGATTTGATGAACCGAGTCTTCCGAGAGTTTATAGATCAGTTTGTGATCGTGTTCATCGACCACATCTTGGTGTATTCAAAGACTCCTTTGGAGCACAAGGAGCATTTGAGAGTTGTCCTTCAGACATTGAGAGACTCGCAACTGTATGCCAAGTTTTCTAAGTGCGAGTTCTGACTGGATCACGTCGTGTTTTGGGTCATGTGATTTCGGCGGATGTCATTTCTATGGATCCCAGTAAAGTAGATGCTGTTTTGAACTGTGAGCGACCTAGGAATGTATCTGAGGTTCGTAGTTTCTTGGGTATGGCTGGCTATTACCGTCGTTTTATTGAGAGTTTCTCTAGTATAGCTAGGCCGATGACTCAATTGACTCATAAGGACAAGCGGTTCGTTTGGACTGAGCAATGCGAGAATGCTTTTCAATTGCTCAAGGATAAGTTGACTACTGCACCTGTGTTGGCTTTGCCGTCTGGTTCAGGTGGTTACGTTGTGTGTTCCGATGCTTCGCTCAATGGATTGGGCTGTGTGTTTATGCAGCATGGACGAGTCATTGCGTATGCCTCTCGGCAGTTGAAACCGCACGAGACTCGTTATCCAGTTCATGATTGGAGCTAGCAGCTGTGGTCTTTGCGTTGAAGATTTGGCGCCACTATCTATATGGCGAGCAGTTTGAGGTGTATTCAGAGCACAACAGTCTTCAGTATCTGTTTTCTCAATCAGATTTGAATATGAGACAGCGTTGATGGATGGAGCTGCTTAAGGACTTTGATTGTGAGATCCAATACCAGCCTCGGAAAGTAAATGTAGTTGCTGATGCATTGAGCAGGAAGGATCAAGGCATGATGCTTGCTTCGTTGTAGATTTCTATGGTTTATGAGCATCTTAACACTACTGGTTGGCATTTCTACCCGACTGAGGATTATGTTGAGGTGTCTTCTTTTCAAGTTGAGCCACAGATTGTTGCGGATATTAGAGCGGCTAAGAGAACAGATCCATCCATCCACCATGTTAAGATAAAATTTATAAGTTTTGGTGATAACAAAAACAAGATAAGAACTGAATCTTGAAAATTAGATATGAACAGTCAGTCGTTGCTTGAACTATCAGCAGGTTAAGGCTCAAAGGATGAGACCCGATGGTCTGTTGCAGAGTTTATAAGTGCTCCAATGGAATTGGGAGCACATAGCAATGGATTTTGTGATGCATTTGCCTCGTTCCAATAGAGGTTGTGATGCGATTTGTGTTGTAATCGACAGATTGTCGAAGTTTGCACACTTTATTCCCTATGGTATGACCTTCTCTTTGAAGAAAATGGTGAAATTGTACGTGGATTTTGTGGTTAGATTGCACGGTGTGCCTGTTTCAATCATTTCAGACCGAGATCCAAGGTTTACTTCCAGGTTTTGGAAGAGTTTGCAAGAAGATTTGGGTACCAGATTGGCTATGAGTACAGCGTATCGCCCCCAAACAGATGGCCAATCTGAGAGAACTATCCAGACGTTGGAGGATATGTTAAGAGCTGTTGTGATGGATTTTGGTGGTAACTGGCAAGACGCGTTGTCTTTAGTTGAGTTTTCTTACAATAACAGCTACAAGTGACGATTGGTATGGCGTCGTTCGAGGCTTTGTATGGCAGAAAGTACAGATCGCCACTATGTTGGGAAGAAGTGGGGGAGAAGCAGCTGTCTTCCCCAAAGTTTGTGCAGCAGATGAAGGATCATGTGGATCAGATTCGACAGCGGATGAAAGCTGCCCAGGATCGTCAAGCCAGTTATGAAAATAGGAGGCGTCGACCTCTAGAGTTTCAGGTTGGTGATCTCGTTTTCCTTAAAGTTTCTCAGTTTTGCAGTGTCATGCGCTTTGGACACAAGGGAAAGTTAGCCCCTCGTTATGTTGGTCCGTATGAAATTGTTGAGAGGATTGGCCCTTTGGCGTATAGACTGTTGTTGCCACCAGATTTATCTTCTCTACATGATGTATTTCATGTTTCCATGTTGAGGAAGTACGAGCCAGATCCGCCTCATATGTTGAGAACTGATGAGGTTGAGCTAGATCGGACGTTGAGTTACGTTGAGTATCCCTTGCGGATCCTAGATAGAAAAGAGAAACAGTTGAGGAATAAAACCATTCCCTTGGTGATGGTTCAATGGAGCAACATGGTAGGGAAGAAGCTACCTGGGAGATGGAAGAGAAGATGCAACGTGAGTGGCCGCATCTGTTTGCGTGAGTGTTGCATCATATTTCAGTAATTGTTTGCTCAGTTATCTTGAACTCTTGGGTTCAGTTGAGTTGTTCCTGGACTTGTTTATTTCGAGGACGAAATCATGTTTTAGTGGGGGGAGAGATGTGAGATCTGTGTTTTCGCAATCAGGTGTTGGTCGGGTTTGGACCAGCTGTTGGTCGATGTGCTTGGCGTAGACATCGATTTTGCCTAAGTGTTGGAATCAGCAGCAGTAGTAGTAGGATCAGCCGTTGAGTGATCGCGTCAGTTGTTGATATTTCAGACGTTGCGTGTTGGTAGGAGATGGAAGAGAAGATGCAACGTGAGTGGCCGCATCTGTTTGCGTGAGTGTTGCATCATATTTCAGTAATTGTTTGCTCAGTTACTCTTGAACTCTTGGGTTCAGTTGAGTTGTTCCTGGACTTGTTTATTTCGAGGACGAAATCATGTTTTAGTGGGGGGAGAGATGTGAGATCTGTGTTTTCGCAATCAGGTGTTGGTCGGGTTTGGACCAGCTGTTGGTCGATGTGCTTGGCGTAGACATCGATTTTGCCTAAGTGTTGGAATCAGCAGCAGTAGTAGTAGGATCAGCCGTTGAGTGATCGCGTCAGTTGTTGATATTTCAGACGTTGCGTGTTGGTAGGAAGCAGCAGCAATGCTGACGTGGATTTCGGACGTTGGTGTATTAGCGCGTATCCAGCTGTTGGTATGTTAGTTGCGGTGATCAGCAGATAGCGCTAAGAGACTCTGAAGCGACGACGTTTTGTGAGCAGGAACCAGCTGTTGGTTTCGTTAGCGTGTTTCGTAGCGGATAGCGAAACTACGTCGTTTAGATAAGTTGGAACGACAGCGTTTTGAGTGGAGCGCTTTGTATCTGTTGGTTGTGATAGACATCAGCTGTTGAGAGATGTCATGTGTTGTGACTGCTGGTTTGTGAATCAGCTGTTGGTAGCAAGGTGACGTGTTCCTCTGCGACGTCGTTTGGTTAAGTTGGTGCGACGCCGTTTAGCTTTAGCGTTGTTTGAAAGATTCAACTGCTGGTTAATGTATTAGCGAAGGGCAAAAGCTGATGCGAGATCTCGGCTGCTGGTTGGGAATATTAGCTGTGACAACTGATTTTGTCGGTGGATCTGTTCCTGTTTTTATCTGCTGTTTGAGTAGTGTATTTAAGAGAAGACTTGGTCTTTGATTTTTTAACAGATCCCATACTTAGAAATATTTCCCGATAGCAAATCTTGTCGTGAACCCTAGTTACTGTTCACAGTAACCTTATCTGTCCTAATTTCCGGTGGTAGACAACTCCGACGAAAGTGAGAGTGGTAGCGTTGGACTCCTCTCGCTAAGGCGCTTCGTTCTATACCTCTTTAAAAGGCTTTGGAGGAGCTGGAAGATGATCGCAGGATCGCTAAGACATCTTTCTTGTGTAGTTTGCTAGCATAAGCGTTCCCTGTCGTTCCAGTAGTTTCGTTGGGGTAAGTAAAGATGCTACCTTTAGGCTTTGTTAGAGCTTTCCGTTGAGTTAGGAAGGTAGATAAGCGCTGGTGGAGTTGTAGCTCCCAGCTGCTGTTCTTTTACGTTTCGGCTTTTGAGCAGTGGCTTGTGTTGATATAGCAGGTGACAGATATGTGTTGCTTGGACTTGATTGTAGCAGTTGTGTGTGGTAATTATAGCTCAGAAGCTGGTGAGGTACGGATTTTGAGCTTGTATTACGGCTGGAATTGGCATGGATATTATGTTTGATTGATGTGCGTGCATTGCTTGTTGTTTTATATGCTGTTCAGTTGTTGCACTGCATACGCATGATCATTTTCATTTCACCTGTTGTAGCCGTGCTTTGTTGTTGCTCTATTTTCTTACCAGGATGCGAGGGAGAGCGGCAATACCGCACTCTCATCTCCCTGCTGGTCTGTTAGCCCTCATGCGCCGAGTGGTTAACTACCACAGTTCATGGGTTGGGCAACAGCAGGTTGAGTTGTTGATGCATCTGGTATTCAGGTGTGGTGTAAAGATTAGCGGGTAATTCCCATGTGCTTGTACACACACCAGTGGCCACTAACCATTCTTCACAGAATCTGTTGTCAGTTGTTGAATTCTTTGGCTCCCTTTCTTGGTTGTAGCCTTCGGCTGTTGCATTGTCCCTCATGCATAGCATTAGCATTATATCTTTTGCTATTCATTGCTGTTTTTTAGTTTCTCTCCGTACTGGGGTTTAACCCCGAGGTCCCTCTGGGGCTTTTGTGTTTGTTTGCCTGTCTGTTGTTCAGGTTTTTCAGGTTTTGCAGCTGGTCGAGGTTATGATCCAGCTGGTGGTGCCCCAGGAGGTGGTTAGAGTGTCCCAGTTATATATAGTATTTGTATACGCTGGTATCACTTCGTGTGATGCTTAGTCTTATATAGTTGGTAGACCATCTGTACTGGTGTTGTATTCAGCCGTTGGGAATTTGTTGTACTTGAATATTTGTGTTGTTGTGGATTTATATATTGGGATTATTTTGAGTATCTTGTATTTAAAATTATGTTATCCTTCAGTCAGGCCAAAAGAAAAAATTTTAACCACTTTTTAGTAGCTTTCGTTTATGTTTGCGTGGTTATACTCTGATGTGTGCATGAGGCCTGACAGGCGAAGTTAATTGTTCAAACCTTCCAAGAACTTTTTCAATTTTCCTTTCTCACTCGATGCTATATGCGACAATAAATCAGAAGAGCAGAAAATTTTTGAGCATATTCTCGCACCGTCATATTGCCTAGCACTAAGTGATAGAATTTGGAATCTTTAGCTCAATATGCAACGGTGGAGCAAATTACTAGGTAAACTTCGCACGAAATACGTCCCTGTTATTTCTGTACCATATTGATTCGGTATATTGGTCACAGACTCCCACCAACGTTGTGCTCGATCACGAAGTTGTAGAACTGCCATCTTCAGGCGTCGTACGGAATCATAATATACTATATCAGATAAACATTCCATATGTTTTAGCCATCCTTCGGTTCGTTCACTGCCTCCGTTTCTAAAGAATTTCGATGGCTGCATATCTTGAAATCTAGCAACGACAAGTTCAATCTCATGCACTCTCTGACTCAACTGTTCCATTCAACCTCAACAGTAGGGGATACAGTTTCAGGAGGACGTCCACATTTACATTTTGGTATCTCTTCCTTGGACTCCTGAATTATCTTTTTTCCTTTTTGTGATGCCCGCACCCACGGGAATCACGAATTGGGGTAAATAAAATTTTTCAAATAAAAAGAAGGGCTAAAAGACAATTTGTTATAAGCTGTATTCCTTTAACTTCAAAGGAAATAGAAAATGCGAAGACAATTCAAACAGACACTCAAATGTGCGCCAACTACTGGAAACATTTGCGGGAAAACAGACTTCATTAATAACTGCAATTGCGATTTACAACAGCTGATATTCTATATAAATGTACAACATTTGCAACTGATTTAATACAGTGTTTCTAATACAAAATAACATCAACTGGAAACACGGAAAACGCTGGCCTTTGACAAACACACACCACCCAGCAGCTGATTCAAGTTTCACCTTCTGTTCTCTCCCCAGCTGTCGCACCTGCACCATTTTAAAAGCTAATGAGCCTGGGGCTCAGCAAGTAAAACCTGAATAATAACAAGTTCAAATACGCAGATGGACTTCTGATTATAACATAAGTTAGAGGAATGTCAATGCATAAACATTTCTTTAAACACCATTTCTTTCATAAACTGGGAGACTGTGAGGATTGAGAATTTGGATTAGTGATTAATTGATTTTATTTGGGAATTAATCACGTAGATTTCGAAGTTCCTGCCGATTTTGAGCGTTGCGTTAATTTTTGGGAAATTTAGTCGTAGCGATTTTGGAGCAAAAATGTTAGCAGCAAGTTACTGTAGCTCCTGCTGGTGGATTTTGAATCAGCAGAGATGACATCAGCGTGACGCAAGGAGAGCTGCTGGTTTTAGTTTCGAAGTTTGAAGTTGCTGCTGGCAGACGTTGCGTGTAGCGTGAGATTGAACGAGGTAGCAACACGTGTTAGTCAATACTTTGGAGTGTTGACTATTGAATTCAGCAGTTACGCTTGTGAACAGTGATCAGCTGATGGTTTGTGGAATCAGTCGCAAGAGCTATCGATAGATATGATGACGTAGGCGTGACGTATTCCTTGCTGCTGGTAGTGATTGCGTTATGTTGGTTGATGCTGCTCAGCAGGCACGCATTTGCAAGAGCGTTGCTAAGCGGCGTCATTTGGTTTAGTAGATGCGTCGTCGTTTTGAGTGATTTCTCGCGACCAGCAGATAGATTGTTTTGAAGAGATAGCTGTTAACAGCTCTTGGGTGTTTTGCTTGCGAGAGCTGTTGTCAGCTGGTGCTCGCTACGTCGTCGTTTTGATAAGTTGGAACGGTGTCGTTTTGGAGGTTTTCGTGCGATTGTTTGTGTAGTCGTTGCTGCTGAATTTAGCGAAAGAAAAGACGTTTCTGCTGGAAGATCTCTACTGTTCAGTCGACTGATTTTTTTTGGTGTTCAGCAGACGTTGGATTTGAGAGATTATAAATAGAAGTGTTGTTCGACACTTAGAATTATTTTTGAACCAGCCATTTCTTATCTTCTTCTCCAAACCCTCGTCGAGCTACTGTTCACCATGAATTTCCACCGCCATTTCCCGTCGCATCCACCCTCTGTTTTTGGAGATCTTAGTGGCGCTGGATTCCCCTTGTTTAGCTCTTTCGTTTGCTACCCTTTTGAGACGATTGTACTGCGCTGGAGGTGGAAACGCGAAGCTGCTGGACTTCGAAGCTTTTGAGAAAAGTCTGTGCGTGCGTTCTTCTGCTAGCGTGAGCTTTTGGGTGAGCATTCCTGTTAGAATTGAGCTCTGTTCTTGTAGTTAATGCCTGCGTAGAAGTATAGGATCGAAGTATGATTCTGGCCGTAGGATTAGCGTGATTTTGTAGCAGAATTGAGCTAAGATATTAGCTATGTTGTAACAGATTTCAGCTTCCAGGAAGTTTCCTGCTGCGTGATTTGAGCCAGGAGGAATCTGTTAGGTAAATTGAAGAAGAAAGGTACGATTGAGCAGCCCTTAGCAGCTTGAGCGTGACCATGTCTATGTTTCGATGTTGTGAACTGCTGTTATGTGGCTTATGTGAATTTTTATGCTGGATTGATTGAGTTATGTTTTGATTCACGTATTATAAATTGTATGCATCTGGAATGGATATTGAATGGCATTCATGCATACATCTTGAGCCTGATGTACATATTTGATTTGATAACCTGATTGGGTGCCACGTTGTGACTGGCCGACTGTTGAGTCGTGCCCGAAAAGTCCAACGCTATCGTCGGAGCGGTGACTACCGGATGCGAGTGTCTACCACCGAGCTGTGATGGGCTGACGGGCCCCGATGATCACGGACCGATGATTTCCACCGGCTGATTGGCTGTGTGTGGTTTAGAGGCTTGATTTGAGTTGCCAGTTGATAGACTGGTCTAGCTATCCGATTTCTTGATAGCCCTCATGCATTTTACATTACGCACTATTTTATTACTTGTGTTTATTTACTGTTCACAAATCTATCGGTCATCTTCCGCACATATATTGTTGGCCGAGAAATTTGAATATAACTGAGATATTCTTAAGTCTGGTAACTCGGACTTAAGTTAAACAAAAAGCTTGCAAAACATTTTAAAAGAATTTTCGAAAATCGAAGGAGTTCATTCAACCCCCCCCTTCTGAACTCCTATTTACTTAGTGATCCTATTTCTGGGACCATCACTTCCCGAAATCCTCTTCTCGTGCTCAACACATTGAGCTGAGTATCCGTGCGGGAATCTCGAATCCAGTACTTGTGTGACCCTCAATGGTTCAGGGATACAGCTAGCTGTGGGCCCACAACCATTGCGGCTCCGGAATCACAATCCCGGACCTGCCCATCGGATCATGGTAAGAGCGTCTAGCAACATCGCCCCATGATCCCCTAGGTATCACTGATAGTGCCTGCAAGAACCAGTTTGTCGTGGTTAGCGTATAGTACGGTCCTTTCAATCCATATATCCCAATCAGATCAATGACCATTGGTAAATCGAGAGTCGCTATAGATCCGATAGCTATGCATACATCTTGGAGATCGAATAGTGACATCGCGAGTGTAACTAGGTAAACACATTTACCTAAAACACTTCTAGTACTCTGGCCAGAGATTTATACACTATTATCACCTCAGATAGCATAGGATATCCACGCATGTCTGCGAGCGGTGAATCTTCGACAACGATGCCCAATGAAACATGGTACTTCGCATCGCAGATACTAGTCTCGAACTCGGGCGGCGTTATCCTCATTTTGACGGTCCAATCGACTAGGAACATGTTCAGAATACACAGCGACTATTAGACGTGTTTCATGATAGCCGTCATACCCACTATCACATCTAACATATGCTTTAGTGCATTCTAGGTCTTTACTCAACGCAATTGTAAATCATTACTCACATAATGAAAGTAAAGAACGCCATATAAAAGAATGCGATTATCATATATAGAGACTGTTTCATACAAGAGTCTATAAACCCACACGCCACAAGTTGGCTAGTTGGGCATCTACTCTAACATGCTCCCACAACTAAATTATTCCAGCAGCTGTTTTATCTTCTTTGATGCGCAACAGCTGGTTCACCTTCATTGCAACAGCTGATTCATTAACTTCCAGCAGCTGGTTCATCAACTTCCAGCAGCTGGTACATCAACTTCCAGCAGCTGGTACATCAAATTCCAGAAACTGGTACATCAACTTCCAGCAGCTGGTATATCAACTTCCAGCAGCTGGTTCATTTTCATTGACACGCAACAGCTGGTGTAACTTTGTTTTAGCGCTATGGCTCATTCTCCTTGATGCGCAACAGCTGGTTGTGATCCTTGATGTGCAATGGCTGGTTCTCTTTTAATTTCACTGTAGCTTGCGACTGAATCACTGTAGCTTGCGACTGAATCACTGTAACTTGCGACTAAATCACTGTACCTTGCGACTGATAAACTCTTTGTTTCTCACGACTGGACAAATTCTGCTTCATGACAGTCTTCTTCGATACTTTTCTTGTTGCATTTCCAGCTAACATCTGTACACTAAGTAGAAAAATTAGTAACACAATAACAGGTTTTGTGTAATTCAAAACACAGATTTGGATCTGTTATCCAGACCCATCAGTGTGAGTCGAGTTTTCAGACGCTGAAGTAGAAGTTGACTACTGCTCCTGTTTTGTCCTTGACTTCGGGTTCAGGAGGTTTTGTGGTGTGCTCCGATGCTTCTCTGAGTGGTTTAGGGTGTGTTTTGATGCAGAACGGGTACGTGATTGCGTATGCATCTCGACAGTTGAAGCCTCATGAGATGAGATACCCCGTTCATGACTTAGAGTTGGCTGCGATTGTGTTTTCTTTGAAGATATGGCGACATTATCTGTACGGTGAGGAGTTTGTGGTGTACACCGATCACAAGAGTTTGAAATATTTCTTCACCCAGTCGGATTTAAATATGAGGCAACATAGTTGGATGGAGTTGCTTAAGGATTTTGATTGCGAGATACAGTATCAGCCTGGGCGGATGAACTTGGTAGCCGATGCTTTGAGTAGGAAAGCCCAGCCTACGATGCTAACATCCTTGAGTATCTCGAGAGTCCACGAGCAGTTGAGTACTTCTGGTTGGTGTTTCCATTCGAATGATTAGTACTTCGTAGTTTCTTCGATTCAGGTTGAACCACAGATTGTGATTGACATCAGAGAGGCGCAGAGGACTACTGATTCGTATATCCATGAGTTGAGGATTAAGGCCCAGAATGGTCAGTCTGAAGATTTCTCTGTTGCTTCTGATGGATGTTTGAGATTTAGAGGAAGATTGGTGGTTCCGAACTTGATTGATTTGAAAGAGATTATTATGAATGAAGCGCATTGCAGTCGTTATAGCGTGCATCCGAGGGAGAAGAAGATGTACCATGCTTTGAAGTCTCACTACTGGTGGGAAGGCATGAAGAGCGACATTTCTGCTTTTGTTGCTCGATTTTGAATTTCCAGCAGGTCAAGGCTGAGAGAATGAGACCTGGTGGATTGTTGCAAAGTTTAGAAGTGCCTCAATGGAATTGGGAGCAAATCGCCATGGATTTTGTGACTCATTTTCCTTGATCGACTAGGGGATGCGATGCGATTTGGGTGGTGATTGATAGACTCTCGAAGTCAGCCCATTTCATTCCCTATGATGTGAGGTGCTCGATGAAGAAAATGGCGAAGTTGTATGTCGACCATGTGGTTAGATTGCATGGAGTGCCTGTTTCGATAGATTCAGATAGAGATCTGAGATTCACCTCTCGATTTTGGAAGAGTTTAAGCAGTGATGGGTTCGAGATTGGCTATGAGTACAGCCTATCACCCACAGACAGATGGTCAATCTGAGAGGACCATTCAGACAATAGAAGATATGCTGCGTGCAGTTGTGATGGATTTCAGTGGTGGCTGGCAGGATGCCTTGTCCTTAGTTGAGTTTTCTTATAACAACAGCTACCAAGCGACTATTGGAATGGCTTCGTTTGAAGAATTGTATGGTCGAAAGTGTAGATCACCGATCTGCTGGGAAGAGGTTGGTGAGAGACAACTTTCTACTCCTGAGTTTGTGCAACATATGAAAGATTAGATTGTTTTGATTCGGAGTAGGATGAAAGCTGTGCAAGATAGATATGCTAGATATGCTAATAAGCGACGCAGACCATTGGAATTTGAGGTTGGCGATCGGGTATTTCTCAAGATTTCTCCTTTCAAGAGTGTTATGAGATTCAGATTTAAGGATAAGTTAGCTCCTAGATTCGTTGGTCCCTTTGTGATTGTTGAGCGGATTGGACAGTTGGCTTATAGGTTGAAGCTGCCTGATGAGTTAGCAGCGATGCATGATGTGTTTCATGTGTCGATGTTGAGAAAATATGAGCCAGATCCATCCCATGTGCTGAGGACTGATGAAGTAGAGGTGGACCAGACCCTGAGCTATGTTGAATATCCAGTACAGATTCTGGATAGGAAGGAGAATCAGTTGAGGAATAAGGTTATACCGTTGGTGATGGTCCTATGGAGCAAGCATGGGCGTGAAGAAGCTACCTGGGAAGTTTAAGAAAAGATGAGACAAGAGTAAAATGTCAGGCCCCGTGCTAATTACTAACAATTAACACAATATAAGCGCATAATTACGGAAGCTTAAAAATCAGGGCTTAAAATTTTTTTCGAAATACAAAGGCCTGAACTTCAAATCATTCATTCAAAATATTCGATACTCAAAATAGAAGTTTACTCAACTCAATACAGCAAGTAACCACATAAATCAATTCAAAATACAGATCCCCCCAAATACAATAAAACACAGGGCATTCCCCGGTTCAATACATATCTTAAGTAAACTGGGACTCAGTGATGCGGGGATCGACCAACTGAACTTCCACTCGGTCCAGCTTGGTTACCTGAAACTCCTGCAAATGGGTAACACAAGACACTCGAATCCGGTAGTCACCACTCCGACGATAGCGTTGGACTTTTCGGACACGACTCAACAGTCGGCCAGTCACAACGTGGCACCCAAACAGGTAATCAAATCAATCTGTCAAAGGCTCAATATGTATGCATGATGCCAATCAATATCAATATCAATATTCAATGCATCCAATGCACAATACGTAAAACAAAATGTAACTTAAGCAGTCAGCATACTGAATCACATAATTCACAGCAGCAAACTTCACAACATCAATCACAGCACGTTCAAGTCCAAAGCTGCTAAGAGCTGCTCAATTCGTACCTCAATTCCTCAATTTACCTAACAGATTCTCCTGGCTCAAATCACGCAGCAGGAACTTCCGGGAAGCTCAAATCCAACAGCTCAAAAGAACCAACTGCTGAATCTGCTCAAGAAAACCAGCAATTCACGAACGAGCAGGACCTTCGGGATTTCTCAATTCGTCGCTTCTATCTTCCAAACTAGCATCAATGGATAGAGCAAATCTCAAGGAGTCCAGCGCCACCCAGAACACCAAAAACAAAGGCTGGATGCGACGGGAAACGGCGGTGGAAAAGTCACGGTGAACAGTAGCTCGACGAGGGTTTGGAGAAGAAGAGATAAGAGATATTTGGCTCAAAATAATCTAAGTGTCGATCAACACTTCTATATATACCTCTTCAAATCTCACCTGCTGATTCATACAATCAACCAAAGAAATCAGCAGGAGGCAATCAGCAGCAACTCTCTTTCCTCTTCGCTTAATTCAGCAGCAACTATCAAATAAACAATCGCGCGCAAACACTGCAAAACGACACCGTTCTAACTTACCAAAACGACGCCGCAGCAAATATCAGCAGACAACAACTCTCGCAAGCAAAACCAACCATCTGCTGATCGCGCGAAGTTCTCAAAACGACGACGCATCTCGACGCCTTTGAAATTGCGCATCTGCTGAACTCTCAACTAAAAGCTCAAAACGCAGCGTTTCCACTAACTCAAACGACGCCGCTTCTCAACGCTAGTATTGCGCATCTGCTGATCAGCAGCAAGCAATACAACGCAATTACAATCAGCAGCAAACATCACGTCACGCCTACGCCATCATATCTATCAGCAGCTCTCAAACCATCTGCTGATCTCTCTTCACAAACGCATCTGCTGAAATTAATAGTCAACATTCCAAAACGTTGACTAACACGTGTCGCTTTCTCGCACAATCTCGCGCTAAACGCAAAATCTACCAGCAGCAACTTCAACTCGAACCAAAACCAGCAGATCTTCATGCGTCATGCTGACGTCATCTCTGCTGATTCAACAATTCACCAGCACGAGCTACAGTACCGTTGACCAGCGTTGACTTCCTCAAAAATCGAAAATTCTCATTTCTTAAACTAACGATACAGCTTTCGAAAATCAGCAGAAACTTCAATCCTTTCGCAATTTCCTCCAAACACACGTGATTAATCCCAAATCAACACAATTAATCACTAAACCAAATTCTCAATCCTCACAGGCCTCATCTGTTTGAGCCATGACAGCAGCATTTCAGGTAACTTCTAGCTCGATTGATTTCGTGATTTAAGTGATTTTGCTGCTGAATTGAGATTCTGTTTAGTATTGAGTTGTACTAGGCAGTATGGCTTGAGTATATTAAGAATGATGTCTAGTATAGTGTGTCGTGAATAAGCCATCTTGCTGTTGTGATTTTGATTCGATGTCTTAACTGATTTCGAGGACGAAATCGATTTCTAGTGGGGGAGAGTGTGAGGACTAGAAATCTGTTATTTAGTGGCTAATCAGATTTTGAATTACGATTTGTCACAGAATTGTGATTTCTGGGTGTCAAAGTTGACATAGAGTTAATCAGCGTCGTCGTTTGGATTAGAGAAGAAGACAGCAGTGAGTTGCGTGAGCATTCAGATGTTGGTACGCAGTGGTAGCGTGAACAGATGTCAACGCTAGTCAACGTTACTGTGTAGCGAGAGGAATCTGTTCGAGTTAGCGCGAGGACGTGAGAAGATTTTGCGTGTTGGTCAACACGTCTTAGTTGACCGCTGGTTGTTAGCGCTGTTCAGATGTCGCCAGAGAGAGATCTGTTCAGATTTTGCTAGCGAGGGAGAGAGATCTGTTCAGATGTCGCTAGAGGGAGAGATCTGTTTCAACTGTGGAAGCTATGCTACGTCGTATTGATTAGTTGGTGCGACGTCGTTTGCTGTGGAGTTAGTAACTCGTTTAGACACCTGAACCATATCAGCATAGCCAGTTGAGGGCGAAAGCTGGAGTCAGCTTTGAGAGAGCTTCTACCTTAGTCTAAGCAGAGATCTGAATTGCTTAGAATAGTAATGATTCGAGGATTTATATACCAAGTTCTGCTCAACACTTAGCGTATTTTGAACCCGATATTCCTCATCGTTTTCTCCAGTAAACCCTCGACAGTTACTGTTCATTCGAACCCTTCTCCGGTAGATTGCCGTCGATTTCCGCCATTGTTTGGAGCGAGATTGGTTGCACTGAGCTCATCTTGAGTAGCTCTTTCGATTGATACCAGTTAGGTGGCTTGAGGCAACGTTGGAGAGGGTACGCGAAGTAGCAGTGTTGCTCGAAAGTTTTTGCAAGTTAGACCCGAGAGTCCTTCAGCTCTCTTGAGCTTCTGGGTAAGTGTTCCTTGCTGTTTTAAGCTTAGTTCTAGCTGTTAGAAGTTGCTGTGATAGATAGAACCAGATTTGAGTTCTTGACCGTAGGCAGTATGTAACGACCCGTACTTTTCTTAGAAGAATTTAGAAGTTTTGGGGTTCAATTGAAAATCATAAAGATTTCGAACATCCAAAATAAAGGATCGCTACTAAATTATTGGATTGAAACGAGAATCAAATCCCATAATTAAAAGGTGCGGAAATAGAAATCTGGTACTTTAAACAAATTGGTTACATTTGTTCATAATGAAGTCTGGAAACAAATTTCTTACAAAATAACTAAACTAGAAATCTGTTGTGATTTAAACCAACTGCAAAGGTTCGGTACAATACTGTATAACACAAAAAGGAAAACGTGAAATATGGAACCAAAAGAAACGCTGAAATCTTATGTCCACAATAAACACCTCCTTCCATTCTGTTCAGCTCTCTCCAACTCCTATTTGCTCATTACCTGCACTCAATGAAAATTAGTGAGCCAAAGGCCCAGCAGGTAAAGTCTGGAAATAACGAAAGCAAATCATACAATCGTTCATTAGCTAATACATACTGGAGTCTGAAACTTTGAATACGCTCAGAAATAACCAAGCGTAAAACATGATTGTGAAATCTGAAAGTAAATGAAAGCATAAATCATAACTCAATTCTGAAAACATTTTCTTTAAACATTCCTTAGAGCAGTGATTAAAATCACACTTGTGCTCTTCATTCATTTTTCTGAAAATTATGACAACACTTTAAACATTTGGTCCATTTCGTTTGATCAAACTCCTGATATAAGTCTTAGCACTATGGCTCATTGTTGAAGGGGTATATAGATCCGTCGATCCATAATCCTGATCCTTCCTTGGGTTTTGAAGGGGTATACAGTTCGTCAACCGTAATCCTGATCCTTCTTGGGGACCCTTTTGTTGTCATAACTTAAAACATTTCTTAAAATGTGACGCCCGAACCCAACGGGGACACGAGAATTGGGGTAAATAAAAATTTTCGAATAAAAGAAGGGCTAAATGATAATTCGCTATAGGTTGTATTTCCTATAACTTGAAAGGAACAAAACAAACGACAAGCTCAAATATCAGCAGGTACTTAAGTTGCGCGCTAACTGCTAAAAACATTTGCGGAAAAACAGTTTGTATTGATAATTGCAATTGCGATTACAACAGCTGCTATTCTAAGTAAATATACAACCGTTGCTACTGATCTAATACAGTACAATCTATTCAAAACGATACAACTTAGACACGGAAAATGTAGGCCTTGGATAAACACAACGCCACCCATCTGCTGGTTTCAAGTTTCACCTGTTGTTCCTCCACCAGTTGTCGTACCTGCACCATTTTAAAAGCTAGTGATCCTAAAGGCTCAGCAAGTAAAACCTGAGTAGTAACAATTTCATAAAACGCAGGCAGACATCTGTTCAATACATATGTTAAGGAACTTCAATAAACAATGTCATTTTCATAAACATTTCAATAAACATTCAATGGCAGAAACAGGGGATGATAGCCCAGCTTCTCATTAAGTTCAATATCATTTTCAGTTGATCATGGCATATAAGTTCTATGTGGTCCAATTTGCACTTTGATCAAAATGACTCCCGATATCAGTTTAGCATATAGCTCATATGAAAGGGCAGTCGACATCTTCGACAACTGCTCACCCTTCTCCTTGGTGACCTTAACTATCTATGCCATAATCTAAAACATCTTTCGTTCCTTAACAATCTTTCTTTAAACATTTCTGTAAAACATCGGGTTCCATTATTTAAAACATTTGCTTCCCATTTTAAAACTTTACTGAGTATGGATTCGACTTTGGAAACATATCGTTGAACTGGAACTGATTGAGAGAAAAACCAGTCGAAATAAATAGTACCAGTCGCAAGACTAATACCAGCTGGAATGAACAGTACTTGAAAACAACTGCTGAATTATCACTATAGAATGCATCTGCTGATGAACAGTGCATCTGCTGATTTTATGTAGAGAAAAAGCAACTGCTGGACTCTAACTAAGGAAAATACAGCTGCTGAATTCAAAATCACAATGCAGCTGCTGATTCCTTATCAAAAGAATGCAACTGCTGATACTAAATAAAGGAAGACACATCTGCTGATGAACAGTGCATCTGCTGATTTTTATTGTAGAAAAAGCAACTGCTGGACTCTAACTAAGGAAAATACAGCTGCTGAATTCAAAATCACAATGCAGCTGCTGATTCCTTATCAAAAGAATGCAACTGCTGATACTAAATAAAGGAAGACACATCTGCTGATGAACAGTGCATCTGCTGGAATTGATTCCTTATCAAAGGAAAGCAACTGCTGATACTAATAAAGAAAGACGCATCTGCTGATTACACAAATCCTCAAATCCTGATATTACAACAGAGAGGAAAACATTCATAAACCTTATATCAATGCAGCTGCTGAATCTTAACAAGTAGAAACAGCTGCTGGGACAT
>KV010186.1:3293-14217 GCA_001598015.1 Dorcoceras hygrometricum | reverse complement strand
TTGTCCCAAACCAGCTCTTTCACCAACTTCATCCCAGTGAAGTGGTGTTCTACACTTTCTGCCATACAAAGCTTCATATGGAGCCATTTGAATCGAAGCTTGGAAACTGTTATTGTAGGCAAACTCTACCAGTGGCAAACTTGCATCCCAACCTGCTGAAAAATCCACAATACATGCTCTGAGCAAATCTTCTAAAATCTGAATCACCCTTTCCGTTTGTTCCACAACATCAGGTCCTAAACCAGCTCTTTCACCAACTTCATCCCAGTGAAGTGGTGTTCTACACTTCCTGCCATACAAAGCTTCATATGGAGCCATTTGAATCGAAGCTTGGAAACTGTTATTGTAGGCAAACTCTACCAGTGGCAAACTTGCATCCCAACCTGCTGAAAAATCCACAATACATGCTCTGAGCAAATCTTCTAAAATCTGAATCACCCTTTCCGATTTTCCATCAGTTTGAGGGTGAAACGTAGTGCTGAACGTCAATTTTGTACCCATAGCCTTGTGTAGACTTTTCCAAAAGGCTGATGTAAACTTAGGATCTCTGTCTGATACAATAGAAATTGGAACACCATGTAGCCTCACTATTTCTTTAACATACAATTCTGTGTACCTGCTCACCTCATATGTTGTTTTAACTGGTAAGAAATGAGCAGACTTAGTGAGCCTATCAATTATAACCCATATGGAGTTATATCCTTGTATTGTTCTTGGTAAACCAGTTACCAAATCCATCGCTATACATTCCCACTTCCATTCGGGAATCAGCAGTGGCTTAAATAATCCTGCTGGTCGCTGGTGTTCAGCCTTCACCAGCTGACACGTTAAACATTCAGCTACAAATCTAGCAACATCCCTCTTCATTCCTGGACACCAATACAACTGCTGGAGGTCCTTGTACATTTTCGTACTTCCTGGATGTACTGAATATGGAGCTGTATGAGCTTCTTTAAAAATTTCAGCTCTTAAATCATCTACTTGAGGCACCCATATTCTGCCCAAGTACCTAACAATTCCATCCTCTGTAAAATAGAGTTGCTGCCTCTTTCTCTATCCTGCTGGACCCATTTCTTCAGCTGCTGGTCCTGCTGCTGACCTTCTCGAATCTGATTTAACAAATTTGATCTTACTGAGAGGTCTCCTAAAATCATATTACTGCTGCTGCTGGACACTATTTCAAGTCCAAACCTCTCAATTTCATTCGCCAACGGCTGCTGGACAGTCAATCGCGCTAATCCTGCTGATTTCCTACTCAATGCATCAGCTACCACGTTTGCTTTTCCTGGGTAATAACTGATTGTGCAATCATAATCTTTAACCAGCTCCAACCATCGCCTCTACCTCATATTCAATTCTTTCTGGGTAAAGAAGTACTTCAAACTTTTGTGATCTGTAAAGATCTCACACTTCTCCCCATAGAGATAATGCCTCCATATCTTAAGGGCAAAGACAACAGCTGCTAACTCCAAATCATGCGTTGGATAATTTCTCTCATGATCCTTCAGCTGCCTAGATGCGTATGAAATAACTTTATGATCCTGCATCAACACAGCTCCTAGTCCCAACTTAGAAGCATCGGTATATATTACAAATTTTCCCTCATCAGTTGGCATCGTCAAAACAGGTGCTTCAATCAGCACTTGCTTCAATTTGTCAAAATTGGTTTGACACTCTTATGTCCAGTTATACTTCACTTGCTTCCTTGTTAACGTAGTCAGAGGAACAGCAATCTTTGAGAATCCTTGGATAAATCGCCGATAATATCCAGCTAAACCCAAGAAACTTCTTATCTCTGTGACATTCTTTGGTGCTGGCCAGTCGCGAACCGCTTCAACTTTAGCAGGATCGACTTCTATTCCATCCCTAGAGATTATATGGCCTAGGAACGATACTTTCTCCATCCAGAAATCACACTTGCTGAATTTAGCAAACAACTGCTTGTCTTTTAAAATCTGGAGCACGATTCTTAAATGTTGAACATGCTCCTGCTGGGTCTTAGAATAAACTAAGATATCATCAATGAATGCAACTACAAACTGATCTAGATATGGTTGAAATACCCTATTCATTAAGTCCATAAATGCTGATGGAGAATTTGTAAGTCCAAAGGGCATAACCAAAAATTCATAATGGCCATATCTAGTTCTAAAGGTTGTTTTATAAACATCAGTTGGTTTAATCTTCAGTTGGTGATATCCAGACCTCAAGTCGATCTTAGAAAATACTACTGACCCTCTCAATTGGTCGAAAAGATCTTCTATCCTAGGTAATGGATACTTATTCTTAATCGTCAGTTTATTTAACTCGCGATAATCTATACACAATCTCATACTCCCATCCTTTTTCTTAACAAACAAAGCAGTGGCTCCCCATGGCGAAGTACTTGGTCTAATAAATCCTTTCTCCAACAGATCTTGTATCTGTTCTTTCAATTCTTTCATCTCTGTTGGAGCTAGCCGATATGGTGGTCTAGATACTGGAGCAGCTCCTGGAATTAGATCAATCGAAAATTCCAACTCCCTGTCCGGTGGCAATCCTTGGATATCTTCTGGAAAAACTTCAGGGAATTCATTTGCTACTTCTACGATTGACAGTTGGGGTCTAACAGTCGCTGTTAAGGAGGATATGATTGAAGGAACTTTATTAACATGTTTGGCCAAAAACTGGAATGGCTCTTTTCCTGGTGGGTTAACAGCTACTGCTCGTAATTTAAAGTCAATTACTACCCCATACTTAGTTAGCCAATCTATTCCCAAAATCAAATCAAACTCTGGCATTGGCAACACAATTAAATTAGCAGTAATCTTATGCCCTTGAAGTTTAAGTTCTAAACTTCTAAACAATTCGTGTGATACCAGTTTTTCTCCTGATGGTACCGACACACAATAACCTATCATTACTTGTTCCGGCTGGATTAACAATTTCTTAATAAATTCAGCAGAAATGAATGAATGAGTAGCTCCTGAATCTAACAAAGCTAGAGAAGTAAATCCAGCTATCAAAATTTCACCTGTAACCACTGTCGACTCTGGAGGAGCTTGATCAGCCGTCATCACATAGGCTCTGCTGGTCACCAGCTGCTTAGACTTTGGACAATGTTTTAGAATATGTCCAGGCATTCCACACTTGTAGCAGACGTTTTGTCCAAGTCTGCATTGTTCCAAATGAGGCTTTTGACATTTAGGACATAATGGCCTATTATTACCAGCAGGGACGGAGCTTATAGGTTGAATCTGTAGAGGCTTTTGCTCCTGAGGCCTCTGCTGGTTCTTGTTCTGTTTCTTAAATGGCCTCGGGTCCTTCTGCTGAAAGGCTTGTCTCTTTTGCTGCTTTTCTTCATCGAGATCTTTCCAATCTCTTTCAATTTGCAGGGCTCTGTCCACTGCTTCCCTGTAAGTCCTTGGCACTGACAGCCTCACATTCATTTTGAACATTGGTTTCAACCCTTCTACGAAGTGACTCAATTTCTCTTTTGGGTCACTTCCTATCAGTGGCACGAAATAGCACCCTCGTTCAAACGTCCGCACATACTCCTGTACGGTTGAACTCCCTTGCTTGAGGGTCAAAAATTCCCTCTTCAATTCAGATCTTTTTCGCGCTGTGAAGTATTGCTCGTAGAATACTCGCTTGAAATCTGCCCATGAGAGATTCAGCAGATCCACGGACATCTTGACTCTTTCCCACCAAATCATTGCATCTTCCCTTAGCATGTAGATAGCGCACCTTGGCCTATCTAAATCAGACAATTGGAGGTACTCGAAAATAACCTCCATGGATTTAATCCAACTCTCTGCAACTAGTGGATCAGTAGTCCCACTAAATTCCTTAGGCTTCTGGCGCCTAAATTTCTCTTGGGGATCATCGTTACTTGGTCCCCTGCTGCTGGAAGATTGGCCATTGCCTCTGTTGTTATTTTGTTCTACCAGCATTCTTAACAATTGAGTGATGTTAGCATTGTTATCACTCTCAGTTTCTTCTAGAGGAATACTGCTCCTAGTTCTTCCTCGTCCTCTTCCTGACATTCTAAAGAGAATTGGGGTAAATAAAAATTTTCGAATAAAAGAAGGGCTAAATGATAATTCGCTATAGGCTGTATTTCCTATAACTTGAAAGGAACAAAACAAACGACAAGCTCAAAGATCAGCAGGTACTTAAGTTGCGCGCTAACTTCTAAAAACATTTGCGGAAAAACAGTTTGTATTGATAATTGCAATTGCGATTACAACAGCTGCTATTCTAAGTAAATATACAACCGTTGCTACTGATCTAATACAGTACAATCTATTCAAAACGATACAACTTAGACACGGAAAACGTAGGCCTTGGATAAACACAACGCCACCCATCTGCTGGTTTCAAGTTTCACCTGCTGTTCCTCCACCAGTTGTCGTACCTGCACCATTTTAAAAGCTAGTGAGCCTAAAGGCTCAGCAAGTAAAACCTGAGTAGTAACAATTTCATAAAACACATGCAGACATCTGTTCAATACATATGTTAAGGAACTTCAATAAACAATGTCATTTTCGTAAACATTTCAATAAACATTCAATGGCAGAAACAGGGGATGATAGCCCAGCTTCTCATTAAGTTCAATATCATTTTCAGTTGATCATGGCATATAAGTTCTATGTGGTCCAATTTGCACTTTGATCAAAATGACTCCCGATATCAGTTTTAGCATATAGCTCATATGAAAGGGTAGTCTACATCTTCGACAACTGCTCACCCTTCTCCTTGGTGACCTTAACTATCTATGCCATAATCTAAAATAGCTTTGTTCCTTAACGATCTTTTCTTTAAACATTCCTTGAAATTCTGTAAATGATCGGGTTCCATCATTTTAAATATTTGCTTCCCATTTTAAAACTTTACTGAGTATCTAATTCGACTTCTGGAAACTTATCGTTAAAATGGAACTGGTTGAAAGAAAACCAGTCGCAAAGAATAGTACCAGTCGCAAGACTAATACCAGCTAAATAAACAGTACCAGTCGCAACGAATAGGAATCAGTCGCAAGACAAGAATCCAGTCGCGAGGTCTTTAAAACAAATATAAAGTGAAACGATGTCGTTGGAGAAATCAGCAGATAGGATAACAAAACTACCTGCTGCTATTTTTATGACTTAAAGGAACGACGTCGTTAGCGCATCAATCAGTCGCAAGGGAAAGCGCTAACACGATTATATGAATGAATAGTATCAGTCGCAAGACTAATACCAGCTGAAATGAACAGTACTTAAAACGAATAAAGCAACTGCTGAATTATCACTATGGAATGCATCTGCTGGTGAACAGTGCATCTGCTGATTTTATGTAAACAACGCAACTGCTGAACTCTAACTAAAGAAATGCAGCTGCTGAATTTACAATAACAATGCAGCTGCTGATTCTTAACAAAGGAAACGCAACTGCTGGTTTTAACAAGGAAATATGCACCTGCTGGTAAACAGTGCATCTGCTGAAATTTACGAAAGACGCTTGTAATATCAAAACAATGATCGTGCTACCAGCCATCGCCTATTAAACCAGACTTTATACTGATTCAACTAGCAACTACTGATTACACAATCATCAAATTCCGATATTACAACAACAGGAAGAACATTCGTAAACATTATAACAATGCAGCTGCTGAATCTTAACAAGTAGATACAGCTACTGGAACATAACTCGACATTCGTAATATCAAAACAACAACTTATGCCATCAGCCGTTGCCTATCAAACCATACCAATGATTCAACCAAGAACTACCGATTACACAGTTATCAAATTCTGATATTACCGCTATTGCGAGAAGAAAATTCATAACATTTCTTGAAATGAATTCGAATCCTCAGTACATTTAAAACATTCATAACTTTCTGGAAAACATACTGGAAACATCATAAACCTCAAAACATCATTTCAAACATGAACTTTAAACATAGCTTAAACATACAGGCAAGCAGATCCATAAAAACACAATATATGCTTCAAATGGTGTAGCAAAGGATCAGCTTTTACTTGCCTTTAACAAAGCTTTATGACAACAGCTAATTCCTGCAGAAATCCTTTTTTGAGCAACGCACGAACTCTTCTGGAATTTCTTTGAAGAACACTTTAAAACTTTTCTTTGTAAATGATGAAAATCTTACTTTGAAAACAGGTTTTTATATGAAAGGGATTAGTGGCAAGCTACTTGTGAAATCAAGCATGACACACCTTTAAAATTTAGAAAAATTCCCTTCATATCATTTCAATTTGTAACACACCAAACCTTCTCCTAAAGAAAGCATTTCACCTCCTTAAAACATTTTCCAATCGATTTAAAATCCAGCTCGTGCATCGCTCCTTGGAGTCACCTGCTGGAACCAGCCGCAGCGCACCTTACTTGCTGATATCAACAAATCAGCAGACACATAACATTTAAAATTGTCAAAATGGCCCAAAAGATTAGTAAAATGCATAAATGTGGTCCTATGGATTTTGGGGCGTTACATAAAACCTTCTGCTCTTTCTTTCTTTCGTGAAATCTGTTTTCTTTCTCTTGAACGTTTACTGGTTTTATTTTGTCTAATGATGTCCTGGAATACTTCAAAGTTTTCTGTAATGCTTGCGAAAATGAAAACTGAATAAAAATACTACTTGAATCTGTCAATTGAATCGAATAAATCTTTGAAATGATTCGGAAATGAATGAGGAATCCGAATCTAGGCTTTCTGTTTCAATTGAAGAAGTATTGAAGAAGTAAAGGATGAAATCTGTTTTAAATGAACAGTAGAAATCTGTATCATATAGATGTATATCAACGAAGAAGAAATAAAACAGATCTCTGTTGGTCAACCAGATGTCAACGCAACTTATACATGACGTCACCAGATCTTACCCAACTAAACGAGTAATTCAGATGTCATACTACTAATGAATAAACCAGATGTCACCTAATGAGACTGTTCCCACCAGATGTCAACGGTCAACTCAGAATTCAACGAATTATAAAAGAATGTGCCCTATATCAGATCTCACATATAAAAGAAGAAATCTGGAATAAATGAATAGGTGAAGTCTGAATGAACATAAGTACTTCAACGAAGAAGAAACACTTCAGATCTCTCGAACAAAGATAGGAATCTGAATTAACTTGCCACGTAAACAAACCTCTACTCTTAGAAATCTGTTCATCATAGAAATTCAACGAAGGTATAAGAACCAGACTTCATACTTAACCGTGTGGATAAACATGAATTATCACGGTTACCTTCTTCTGAAGAAATCAAAATATCTTACGAAATTTCTGGAAAATATCGAATAAGCTACTAGTGAGCTACTTCGAGGAATGAATCATTGGAAAACTCAATAATTTACTAGAGGAACATCATTAAACCATTTTCTAAAACATCTTTGAATCAAAATTACAGTAAACGTAACTTTTGCAAAAACAGAGCATGAACTTCTGGTTTTCTTGAAGAACAGCCGAAGCCATCTTCCTATTCTTTAAAACATACATAAACATATAAAACAGAAATTGAATATATGCTTTCTATTGAGTGAGCAAGAAACAGAGTTTACTTGCCTTAAATCTTTAACACAACAACAGCAGCAAATCCAGCAAACCTCTACGCACCGCCTGTTTCTTTTAAAAACTTTGAAAGGATTTTTTTCGGCTTCTTCCAAGAGAGCACCGCTTCTAAATGATTTAATTTGAAGATAATGATGCATGAAGCAGCTTAACATCCTATTTATATGCTTTAACATGTCTAATGAAGGAAAACACGTTTAATCAATATGCCAAAATCCACTAAAAGCGTACTCTGTTTTAAAATAAAGAGATGCACATTGAATCCGAACGTTTTTAATTAAAACAAAAGATTCAATTGGCTTGTAGAAATTAACTAGACAACTACCATAATTGTATTCTTAACATCTGAAAATCAACCCAACATACAGAAGGCTGAACATTACGTAAGGCATGAAACCTGTACGCACATATCATGAAATCTGAATTTAGCTTTTAAAGAAAGAAAGCTAAATGGAATACACATGAAATCTGAAATTCGATCAATTCAAGGATTGAAATAAAATAGCATTGTAATCCCTCAAATCTCATAAATTACTAATTGTGGACTATGAAAAAGATCTGGTCGTTACAATCTACCCCCCCTTAAAAGAATTTCGTCCTCGAAATTACTTACTTAAAGAGATCTGGGTAGCTTCTCTTCATATCAGATTCCACTTCCCAAGTTGCTTCTCTTTCTGAGTGATTTGTCCATTGCACTTTAACCATAGGAATAGTTCTGCTTCTTAACTTACGATTCTCTTGTGCTAAAATCTGGTGTGGAACTTCTTCATAAGTCAAGTCTGGTTCTAATTGGATAGGTTCATATCTAAGCACATGCAAAGGATTCGCGATATAATTTCTAAGCGCGGAAATATGAAACACGTTGTGAACAGTATACATCTGAGGAGGTAGCGCTAAACGATACGCTAAAGTTCCAATTTGTTCTAAGATCTGGAATGGTCCAACATATCTGGGACTTAGCTTTCCTTTATTTCCAAATCTTAAGACACCTTTCATTGGTGAGATCTTTAGGAACACGTGATCTCCTATCTCAAAATTCAGATCTCTACGACGATTGTCTGCATAACTTTTCTGCCTACTTGGAGTAGTCTTCATTCTTTCACGTATTCTCTTAATTGCTTCTGAAAGTCTGTTCAAAAATATCAGGACCTATCTCTGTTCTTTCACCTACATCCTCCCAAAGAATTGGTGATCGACATTTTCTGCCATACAGAGCTTCGTATGGTGCCATTTCTATAGAAGCTTGGTAACTGTTGTTGTAGGTAAACTCAATCAATGGTAATTTAGAATCCCAACTTTCTGCAAAATCAAGAACACTAGCCCGTAACAAATCTTCCAGTATTGAATTACTCTTTCTGATTGTCCATCGGTTTGAGGATGGAATGCTGTACTGAAAATTAATTTTGTGCCTAAGGCTTGGTGTAAACTTTTCCAGAATCTTGAAGTAAATCTGGAGTCTCTATCTGATACTATAGAACTTGGAATCCCGTGAAGTCTGAGTATCTCCTTAATATACAACTCTGCATATCTATTCAAATCGTAAGTTGTCTTTACAGAAAGAAAATGTGCAGCCTTATGTAATCTATCCACTATTACCCAAATTGCATTAAATCCTTGAACTGTTCTGGGTAATCCTACTACGAAATCCATTGATATGTTATCCCACTTCCAAACAGGTATAGGAAGTGGTTTCAACATTCCTGCAGGTCTTTGGTGTTCCGCTTTAACTTGTTGGCATGTTAGACATTCAGCAACAAATCTACAAATGTCACGTTTCATTCCTGGCCACCAAAACAGAGCTTGCAAATCCTTAAACATCTTTGTTCCTCCTGGATGAATGGAATACGGCGAGTTATGGGCTTCGTTCATAATCTCATTGCACAAATTATCTGTGCGCGGTACCCATAATCGATCTTGGTATTTAACAATTCCTTCTTCCACCACATACAGATTTGTTCCTCTGTTTTCATCTTGCTTCTTCCATTTCTGGAGTTGATCATCCTTCGTTTGACCTTCTCTAATCCTATCTTTTAACGTTGATTGAATCGTAAGAGCTGACAGCTTGGCAGCGTTCTCCTTATTAACTATTCCCAATTCAAATCTGTTAATCTCCAATGCTAGAGGAATCTGAACTGAGATCTGTGCCAACCCCACATTCCTTCTACTTAACGCATCTGCTACTACATTAGCTTTACCGGGAAGATAGCTAATTACACAATCATAGTCTTTAACTAATTCAAGCCATCTCCTTTGTCTCATATTTAGCTCTTTCTGGGTAAAGAAATACTTAAGACTTTTATGGTCTGTAAAAATTTCGCATTTCTCACCGTAAAGATAGTGTCTCCAGATTTTTAATGCAAAAACTACTGCTGCTAATTCAAGGTCGTGCATGGATAATTCTTTTCGTGTATTTTCAATTGTCTCGAAGCATAAGCGATCACCTTTCTTTCTTGCATTAGAACAGCTCCTAGCCCTGTCTTCGATGCATCTGTATAGATCACAAAATTCCCTTTCTCTGACGGTAAAGTTAGAACAGGGGCTTCAACTAACGCAAGTTTTAATTTCTCAAAACTGGATTGACATTCTGGAGTCCAATTATACTTAACGTTCTTCTTAGTCAAAGCTGTTAATGGAACAGCAATCTTCGAAAACCCTTCTATGAATTTTCGATAATAACCTGCAAGTCCTAAGAAACTACGAATTTCTGTGACACTCTTAGGTACAGGCCAATCTCGAACAGCTTCCACTTTAGAAGGATATACTTCTATTCCTTTTCTCGAAATAATGTGTCCCAAAAATACAACTTTCTCAATCCAGAACTCACATTTGCTAAACTTAGCAAATAACTGTTTACTTCTTAAAATCTGCAAGACTTCTCTAAGGTGTCCTTCGTGTTCACTTCTATTCTTCGAGTAAATCAAGATATCATCTATGAACACTAACACAAATTTATCTAGGAAAGGATGAAATACTCGATTCATTAAATCCATAAACACAGATGGCGCATTAGTTAACCCAAATGGCATAACTAAAAATTCATAATGGCCATATCTTGTCCTAAAAGCTGTTTTAAAGACATCTGCTTCTTTTACCCGTAACTGGTGATAACCAGATTCTCAGGTCTATCTTGGAAAATACTGCAGCTCCTCGTAATTGGTCAAATAAATCGTCGATTCTAGGGAGAGGATATTTATTCTTAATCGTTAACTTATTCAATTCCCTATAATCAATACATAAACGCATACTCCCATATATCTTCTTCACGAACAGCACTGGTGCACCCCAAGGTGATGTACTGGGTCTAATGAATCCTTTGTCCAATAAGTCTTGGATCTGGTCTTTTAGTTCTTTCATTTCCTTA
>KV010185.1:129106-161158 GCA_001598015.1 Dorcoceras hygrometricum | reverse complement strand
AAGAATACAACCATGCAGGATACAACCAACACAGCTACAACAAGCAATAAGAAGGACAATTCAGACAATAGACATGCAGAATACACACAACTCTGCCTCAACACAAATACCAGGCGCAGCTGTACAATACACACATAACACATTCCCATGCCTATCTCAAAGCTGAATTACAAACTCGATTCGTACCTCACACGAAAAAATACCTCCAACAGATTCCTCCAGCTAACGGTACCAGCGACCCGCTCAACTCAGATCCCTCACGGCTCCTACAAAATTCCACGAATCTGCCCGGAAGCTCGAATCTGATAAGGCACCTGGCAAATCAGTTCAACAACTAAATTTCTAGACACTACAACCTACGGCCAAGAGCTGAAACCTGGTCCTATCACTATATCGAAACTCAACAACAGGAACTACGCTTAACAATGGCAAGAATCACTTACCCTGAAGCTCACCCAGACCTGGAGAACTATCCAATGGAGTCTCAAAGACACACGAACCTGCGAAACAATACGCACGAGATCTTAGGAAAGCTAACAGAAACTCACGGCCAGGAGCTACAACTCAATCAGCTAATTATCTTACCTCAACAACCTAACAGGAAGGTTAAATCAAAGCTAGGAGTAAGATCTCAAAGCTAAACCGAAAGGCTACCTGCACACAGCAAACACACGAACAAGGGAGCTACTGCTGCTGCTTCGCGATCTCACTCCAAGGCCAATTCAAACCTTCTAGCTGGTATTAATCGAAAGAGGAACTCCTAAGGATTGCAGCGCCACCGACCTTGCCCAAAACGGAGATGGGAAACGGAGGCAATCGGCGGATGAAAATCACGGTGAACAGTGTTTAGGGTTCGAGAAAAGGAATTAAAGTCGAGAGGATATTTCACTAAGTATGGAGTCTGATTTAATGAAACGAATACCAAGTCCTGATTCTTATATACACGTGAGAAACCTGATTTAAAATCCACAGACACTAACATAAAAATCGCAACTGCAAACAGCAACGGGAACAGTACGTAGCTGATACCCAACAGCTTCTTCAACAGTGCGAAGAACTCGAAGAACTGGAACTGAATCTCTAAAATTGCCTTCCTCTAGGTCTAAACCTCTGACGACTCAAAGACTACGATGCCACAGAAGTTTGGGAGGACAACGTTCCATATGGCACAGGATCCACACTTTGACCTGTCGATTGCTGCACTCGAGTCTGTCCAACTACAAGACTTTCCATCAAGTCAACAGCTCTGTTGACAGCACTAGCAAGAGAGTGAAAGGCTGGAGACTGACTCTCACTATATTCCAAAGGAACACTCGATTGGGGGGGCACCCTCTCTATTAGCACTAACCAGAGTCCTCGAATCAACCACCGCTTGCCTACTAGCCCTACCTCTTCTCCTAAGCGGCATCTCTACACGACACTCAAAGGTAATCATGCAAGCAAGTAATTCAAGTAGTCAAGCACAAACCAAAGAACAACTACTGTGCCTAGACTCACATGTGATCAAAGAAATCGAGCTTATCCCAATTTAAGCTCTGATACCAAAAATGTCAGGCCTCGTGCACAACACAGAGTTAAATCACGTAAAACATAGCGGAAGCACTTTAAAAAGTGGCTAAAATTTTTCGCTTTTGGTCTGACGAAGAAAACATAATTTTAAAATACTAGAATATGTCAAAATATCCCAGTTAATAGAAATACTATTGGAGTAGATGCCCAACTAGCCAACTTGTGGCGTGTGGGTTTTATAGACTCTTGTATGAAACGATCTTTATATATGATATTCGCATTTCTTTATGGCGTTCTTTATTTTCATTATATTATATAATGTTAACAATTGTGTTGGATAAAGACCTAGAATGCACCATAGTGTATGTTAGATGTGATAGTGGGTATGACGGCTATCATGAAACACATCTAATACACTGTGTATTCTGAATTCGTTCCTAGTCGATTGGACCGTCAAAATGAGGATAAGGCCGCCCGAGCTTGAGACTAGCATCTGCGATGCGAAGTACCGTGTTTCATTGGTAGGGAACATTGTGATGTTCTGAGCATGCAGATGGATAGTGACCCGGTGATCTATCGAACTACCCTCGTTCGGACTTTCCAAGTGGTTACCATTTGTCGAGTGGATAAGTCCGAGGTCTTGGTTGTACTGATTAGTCCTCACGACTCGAAACGTCATTGAGACTCTACATTATAGGCGTCTCACTTTGACCCGTTTGCCGACTCACTTGGGGTCATTAGGCGGCAGGATTGGGTGAGATCCCGATGCATGTAGGAGTCGATGCTTCGTTGTCGAGGATTCACCGCTCGCTCTCATGCGTGGATATCCTATGCTATCTGAGGGGATAATAGTGTATAAATCTCTGGCCAGAGTACTAGAAGTGTTTTAGGTAAATGGGTTTACCTAGTTACACTCGCGATGTCACTATTCGATCTCCAAGATGTACGCATAGCTGTCGGATCTCTAGCGACTCTCGATTTACCAATGGTCGTTGATCTGATCGGGATATATGTGTTGAAAGGACCGTACTGTACGCTAACCACGACCAACTGGTTCTTGCAGGCACTATCAGTGATACCTAGGAATCATGGGGCGATGTTGCTAGACGCTTTACCATGATCCGATGGGCAAGTCCGAAATTGTGATTTCGGAGTCACAATGGTTGTGGGCCCACGGCTAGCTGTATCCCTGAACCATTGAGGGTCACACAAGTACTGGATTCGTGATTCCCGCACGGAAACTGAGCTCAATGTGTTGAGCACTTGAGGATGATTTTAGGGAGTGCGACTTCCTAAAAGTCAACAGGGGTCAAATTGCGATTTCCCGCTGTTGAGGGGCAAAACTGTCATTTTTGTGGGCCCACGGCTAGCTGTATCCCTGAACCATTGAGGGTCACACAAGTACTGGATTCGTGATTCCCGCACGGAAACTGAGCTCAATGTGTTGAGCACTTGAGGATGATTTTAGGGAGTGCGACTTCCTAAAAGTCAACAGGGGTCAAATTGCGATTTCCCGCTGTTGAGGGGCAAAACTGTCATTTTGGACTAGGCATCTGAAAAATTGTTTTTCACATCATAATATTCAGTTTTGGAAACTGATTCGATCGGTTCTATCTGATCGTCGATCGGAGTTATGATGAAACCGCAGTGATTTAAATGAACCGAATGTTCATATGGACTTGGGCCTGACCCAAGTCCAATGGGCCGGTTCAAGCCCATGATTAACTTATAATTATATGAGTTACATCTTGGGCTAATTAATCACACACTACACAACTAAACCTAGCCTCCATCACACAAAAGGCGCCGCCCCTCCCTCTCCCACTCGACCACCGTCGGCCGTCGCCCCAAGCGCCGTCGCCGCTTGCCGGTGATCGGACTTGTTCCGATCAGTTTTTCAAGGTGATTCCGTCCGTGGCAAATCCGTCAAGTCTTCTAGTGCAGATTGACGGAGGAAGATTGAATCCGGTCGTGGACCTGATTGGAGGATCTACCGCCGCCTACCGACAAGAGCCAGATTTTCCCTGTGAAATCTGGTTGGAGCCAGGCGCCTAGACGCCAGCAAGGTGACTAATCTATAAACGCCCTATGTATATTTGTAGATTTATTTTGATGTATTGAACACTTTACGGGCCAATTTTTGTTTTCCGCTGCGTCCCCGGGAAGTGGGATCCGGATCCGCCACCGTATGCCAACAGTGGTATCAGATCTCAGGCTCGGATCCTTCAATACATTATTGTGCCATAATTGCATGAATCTCAAATTTCAGAATTGAAATCAAACAAAAATATTTTTGGCCTGCCGGCCGCCGCCGCACCTCCATGCGCGATAGCGCGCGCAGCCGCGCATCATGGTGGTCGAGAGTCGGCCGCTGGCTTCGCGCACAAGTTGCGCAATCTGCCGATCAACATTGCATGGTGGAGGCCGACCGCTGCTGTTGGTCTCGCGCATGATGACCGCTGCTTCGCGCGGTGGCTTGGCGCTACGTGCGCCGCGCTTGGCAAGGCACCGCGCGGCCTTGTGCCGCGCGCTATGTGGCGACGGCCGTCGTCCGGCGTTTCTCCCAGCATCATTGCGATGGCTAATTTTCTTCTAGGTTTTGTTCGGGCCTGTCCCGGGCAGCCCATGAAGTTTTCGGGCCTATTTTGGTCGATTTTGAAATTTTGAGATTTTTGGGCCTAAAATTGTTTTAAGCCCAATTTAATGCAATTAAAATTGCAAAATATGATTTTAGTTATGAAATATGATTTTAAAATTAAAATATGATTTTGTTGATTAAAATATGATTTTATCGACAAAATGCGATTTTATTATAAAATGCGATTTTATTATTAAAATATGATTTTGTAGTAAATAATTTGATTATTTAAATTTATGCATATTAATTAGATTGATTGCATGTTTGGGATGATCGAGAGCCGTGCCCAATGTGTTAGGTGTATGCTTTAGGTTTTGCGATTTCGGTTGTAATATATTATTGATTATCATTTTATAAAGTGGGTCTGTTTGTGGCCCGTTCCCACCCCTTAAAATTGTATCCCTTATGTGTCATGGAAATTTAATTGTAAATTACTAGACTTAGTGGGAGGATATTTGAAGATGGTGGGCCGATGACGATCAAAGATATTGAAGACCGAAGATCTGTAAAATCGGAAGCAATTGTAATAGGATTGCATTGCATATTACATTTCACCTAGGATTGGACCCAGATCCGTGATTGGCAACCACGGACCGCATAGCTCTCGCGATCGATCATCCCAAAGTTATTTATATATTTGATATATATGTTGAATCCGCATGTTCCCACCCCTTAAAATTGTATCCCTTATGTGTCATGGAAATTTAATTGTAAATTACTAGACTTAGTGGGAGGATATTTGAAGATGGTGGGCCGATGACGATCAAAGATATTGAAGACCGAAGATCTGTAAAATCGGAAGCAATTGTAATAGGATTGCATTGCATATTACATTTCACCTAGGATTGGACCCAGATCCGTGATTGGCAACCACGGACCGCATAGCTCTCGCGATCGATCATCCCAAAGTTATTTATATATTTGATATATATGTTGAATCCGCATGTTTTAAATTATGATTTAAAATTACATGAGACCAAATATTTTCAAAAATAAAATCCCTCGTTTTAAATACGATTTAAAACTGATATCAAGATAAAAGTTTATTCGATAAACTAAAGGGAATTTAAATCTGTTTAAATTTCCCTACCTTCCATCAACAATGGGTGTACGCCGATGCTACCCGCATACATGGCCCGACTCATATTATTGAGGGTGTTATGTATGCCGGAAAGCTGTCCACGCCATTGACAATTGTTGTGAGTCAGTTGGAACTCCATCTAACGTTGGCTCATATTATTGGGGACGTTAAGGGGACCGTCCTTCACGACTCAACATTGATGGATCATCTTGACACGTGATAGTAAACGGCGTCATATTATTGGGCCTTTACTGGACGTGAGGTGAATACATGAAGGTTGCACCGGTTGCAATTGGAAACTACCTTTTGGGGGTCATGGTTGGCTATTATTCGGGACCATGATCGCTTGATTGGGCTCCGTGTACCCACTAAGGAAACTTGCTTTCCCGATTTCATTAGAGGGTGGTGAAATCGTTAAAATAGTGGGAGGGTGATTCATAAAACTTAATGACCTTGTTTTATGTCTTAGCGTTATTTCATATATAGATAGTGATGCATGTCTGTTTTCTTTTCAGTATAACTGCTTACAAAATTTCTTCGATCAAAAACCCACTCGCTGCTATACTGGATAACAACAAGTTCACCGGTCTGAACTACCAAGACTGGCTTCGTAACCTCAGCATTGTGTTGGCTTCGGAGAAACTTCTTTATACGATAGAGAAGAGCCCTCCGAAGGAAGCCCCTGTCGATGTCAGCCCTGAGGAGCTGATTACGCTTCAACAATGGTGGGACGACGAGCTTAAGACTCGATGCTATGTGATGGCATCGATGTCCAACAAAATTCAACGGCGCTTTGAGAAGACAAAGTATGCTGCTGACATACTCTTTCATATCAAAGAACTGTACGGGGAGAACTCTCGACATGAGAGGTTCACGGCTGTCAAGGAGCTTATGACGAGCCGCATGCGTGACGGGACTTCGGTCCACGAGCATGGGGTTCGTATGATTGGGCTCGTTGAAAAGCTGTCGGGCCTTGATATCACGCTTCCACACGAGCTGTCTATGGATGTGCTTCTCCTCTCACTACCCGCTGCATTCGACCCATTTGTGGTCAACTTCAACATGAACAAGCTGGCAGCCACCCTCGAAGAGGTGGTTAACATGCTGGTCGTGTTTGAAGGAACCATAAAGAAGGACAAGCCCGTCCTCCTTATGGGCTCTTCTTCCTCTGCGAAGAAAGGGCCTAGACGCAAGGGTAAGAAGCGTTCTGCCCCTGCGAAGGAGGAAAAGCCCACAAAGAAGCCAAAGGCAAAGGCTTCCAAGCCGAACAAGTCTGAGGATGTTTGCCACCACTGCCACAAGCCTGGGCACTGGAGGAGGAACTGCAAGGAGTACCTCGAGCAGTTGCGAACTACAAAAGGTATATTCTATATCGAAATAAATATGTCTCTTAATTCGACTTCTTGGGTACTTGATACCGGATGTGGATCTCATATCTGCAATGATTTGCAGGTGATGACAAGAAGCCGACGTCTTAGAGAGGGTGAGACCCACTTGAGGCTGGGCAATGGAGCAAGAGTTGCTGCAGTAGCAATAGGGGATGTTTATTTATTTCTGTCGTCAAATTTTAAGTTGTTATTGAAAGATGTTTTATTTGTTCCCAAATTAATAAAGAACATTATTTCTGTTTCTATGTTTGATAGTGATGGATATTCTTGTATGTTTGATAATTCGATTTGCAATATTTACAAGAATGAATGTTTGATTGGCATTGGGGAACGCGAAAATGATCTGTACACCTTAAAATTAAAACCAGTTCCAACTCACGATGTGGAAACACATACAACAACAATTAAAAGGAAATGCGATAGCTTGAACCCAGCGCAGCTTTGGCACGCTAGGCTAGGTCATATTTCTCTAAGTAGGATGAATAAGTTAGTTAGGAGTGACATCTTTGATTTGTCAGACATCAACTCCCTACCGACTTGTGAATCTTGTCTCAAGGGAAAGATGACTAAACAACCCTTCAAGGGCAAGCCTGAACGTGCCCAAGGCCTATTGGATTTCATCCATACTGATGTGTGTGGTCTGCTTAGTATTGGTACTAAATAGGATCACACATACTTCATCACCTTTACCGACGATCACTCTAGGTATGGGTACTTGTACTTAATGAAGCACAAGTCTGAATCCTTTGAAAGGTTCAAAGAATTCAAGGCTGAAGTAGAAAATCAGCTAGGCAAAAGTATTAAAGCACTTCGATCCGATCGAGGTGGTGAATACTTGAGTGCTGAATTTCAAGACTATCTAAAAGAGAATGGGATTCTTTCACAGTGGACCCCTCCGGCCACACCATAGCTCAATGGTGTGGCGGAGCGTCGTAATCGAACCTTGATGGACATGGTTCGGTCTATGATGAGCTTCACTGAGCTTCCTACCTCGTTTTGGGGCTATGCGCTCGAAACGGCGGTAATGTTGTTGAACAATGTCCACACCAAGGCAGTGGATAAGACTCCATATGAGATATGGATGGGCAAACCGCCCAAATACTCATACATGAGGATTTGGGGACGTCCTACTTACGTGAAGCTGACAGTGGAAGATAAGCTGGATACGAGATCCATCTTATGCTACTTCATTGGGTATCCAAAGAATTCTATTGGATACTACTTCTACTATTGGAACGAAACAAAAGTGTTTGTTTCTAGGAACGCCACCTTCATGGAAAGGGAATTTCTACTTGATAGAAAGGACAAAATAGTAGAACTCGAAGAGGTTCAAGAACCAACTGAAGTACCAAGTGAGTCTCTCGCACCTCCAGAGCCAGTACCAGAAATGGTCGCACCTAGGAGATCCGAAAGGGTTCCTAGGGCTCCTGAGAGATATGGTTTTCTACTTGAAGATGATCAAGGTGATCAAGTTGTTGGATCTGATCCAAGAACTTTCAAGGAGGCAATTTTCGATGCTGATTCTAATTTGTGGCTTGAAGCAATGCAGTCTGAGTTTGACTCAATGCATGCGAACCAAGTTTGGACTCTTGTTAACCCTCCCGAAGGAATTGTTCCTATTGGGTGTAAATGGGTATACAAGAGGAAACTTGGGCCTGATGGTAAGGTAATGACCTACAAGGCACGACTGGTCGCAAAAGGCTACACTCAAAGGCAAGGTGTTGACTATGATGAAACCTTTTCACCAGTCGCAATGTTCAAGTCGATTAGAATATTACTAGCCATAGCCACATGGTACGACTATGAGATATGAAAAATGGATGTGAAAACTGTGTTCCTTAATGGAAACATTAAGGAAGAGATCTATATGATGCAGCCTGAGGGTTTCACATCTGTAGGAAGTGAGCATAAGGTATGCAAACTTCAGAGATCGATCTACGGTCTCAAACAAGCATCGAGGAGTTGGAACCTGAGATTCGATGAAACAATTAAGGAATTTGGTTTCAACAAGAATCCCGAGGAGCCATGTGTATATAAGAAGGTAGTTAAAAGCGCTGTGACATTCCTCGTACTTTATGTTGATGACATTCTACTCATTGGGAATGATGTAGGAATGCTGCAGTCAACTAAAGTATGGTTGTCTAGTAGATTCTCGATGAAGGACATGGGTGAAGCATCCTATATTCTTGGAATACAGATCTATCGGGATAGATCGAAACGGATGCTCGGACTCACCCAAGCCACCTACATTGATACCATACTTAAGAGGTTCTCTATGGAAGATTCCAAGAGAGGACACCTACCTATGTGCCATGGGGTCACTCTATCTAAGTCTATGTGTCCGAAGACTGATGAGGAGATAGAGAGTATGACACGTGTGCCATATGCCTCGGCAATAGGTAGTATTATGTATGGCATGATCTCAACTAGACCGGATGTCACATATGCTCTGAGTGTCACAAGTCGCTACCAGGCCAACCCCGGCCAATTGCATTGGAAGGCTGTGAAGGATATTCTTAAGTACTTGCGAAGGACTAAGAATATGTTCATGGTCTATGGGGGTGGTGAACTGAAATTGGAAGGCTACACTGATTCTAGCTTCCAATGTGACGTGGATGATTAGAAGTCTACCTCTGGATTTGTATTCATGCTCAATGGTGGTGCTGTCTCTTGGAAGAGTTCCAAGCAAGACACCATCACGGATTCAACCACTGAGGCTGATTACATCGCAGCATCAGCTGCTGCTAAGGAGGCGGTTTGGATAAGGAATTTCGTCCAAGAGTTGGGCGTCATTCCTGATGGAGTTGGTCCAGTCCCGGTGTACTGCGACAACACGGGTGCCGTTGCGCAAGCAAATGAGCCTAGGTCTCACCAAAGATCCAAACATATACTGAGGAAATAACACATAATCCAGGATATTGTGGCTAGAGGTGACATAGCAGTTGAGAGAGTCGTCTCTGCGGACAACATTGCTGATCCACTTACGAAGCCCTTGCCAGGACCGTTGTTTGAAAAACATCGCGAAACAATGGGACTACGTCTGATGAGTAGTTGGCTATAGGGCAAGTGGGAGATTGTTGGAGTAGATGCCCAACTAGCCAACTTGTGGCGTGTGGGTTTTATAGACTCTTGTATTTAACGATCTTTATATATGATATTCTCATTTGTTTATGGCGTTCTTTATTTTCATTATATTATATAATGTTAACATTTGTGTTGGATAAAGACCTAGAATGCACCATAGTGTATGTTAGATGTGATAGTGGGTATGACGGCTATCATGAAACACATCTAATAGTCACTGTGTATTCTGAATTCGTTCCTAGTCGATTGGGCCGTCAAAATGAGGATAAGGCCGCCCGAGCTTGAGACTAGCATCTGCGATGCGAAGTACCGTGTTTCATTGATAGGGAACATTGTGATGTTCTGAGCATGCAGATGGATAGTGACTCGGTGATCTATCGAACTACCCTCGTTCGGACTTTCCAAGTGGTTACCATTTGTCGAGTGGATAAGTCCGAGGTCTTGGTTGTACTGATTAGTCCTCATGACTCGAAACGTCATTGAGACTCTACATGATAGACGTCTCACTTTGATCCGTTTGCCGACTCACTTGGGGTCATTAGGCGGCGGGATTGGGTGAGATCCCGATGCATGTAGGAGTCGATGCTTCGTTGTCGAGGATTCACCGCTCGCTCTCATGCGTGGATATCCTATGCTATCTGAGGGGATAATAGTGTATAAATCTCTGGCCAGAGTATTAGAAGTGTTTTAGGTAAATGGATTTACCTAGTTACACTCGTGAAGTCACTATTCGATCTCCAAGATGTACGCATAGCTGTCGGATCTCTAACGACTCTCGATTTACCAATGGTCGTTGATCTGATCGGGATATATGTGTTGAAAGGACCGTACTGTACGCTAACCACGACCCACTGGTTCTTGCAGGCACTATCAGTGATACCTAGAGGATCATGGGGCGATGTTTCTAGGCGCTTTACCATGATCCGATGGGCAAGTCCGAAATTGTGATTTAGGAGTCACAATGGTTGTAGGCCCACGGCTAGCTGTATCTCTGAATAATTTAGGGTCACACAAGTACTGGATTTGTGATTCCCGCATGGAAACTGAGCTCAATGTGTTGAGCACTTGAGGATGATTTTAGGGAGTGCGACTTCCTAAAAGTCAACAGGGGTCAAATTGCGATTTCCCGCTGTTGAGGGGCAAAACTGTCATTTTGGACTAGGCATCTGAAAAATTGTTTTTCACATCATAATATTCAGTTTTGGAAACTGGTCGATCGGTCCGATCTGATCGTTGATCGGTTTGATCTGATCGTCGATCGGAGTTATGATGAAACCGCAGTGATTTAAATGAACCGAATGTTCATATGGACTTGGGCCTGACCCAAGTCCAATGGGCCGGTTCAAGCCCATTATTAACTTACTTCCTAAAAGTCAACAGGGGTCAAATTGCGATTTCCCGCTGTTGAGGGGCAAAACTGTCATTTTGGACTAGGCATCTGAAAAATTGTTTTTCACATCATAATATTCAGTTTTGGAAACTGGTCGATCGGTCCGATCTGATCGTTGATCGGTTTGATCTGATCGTCGATCGGAGTTATGATGAAACCGCAGTGATTTAAATGAACCGAATGTTCATATGGACTTGGGCCTGACCCAAGTCCAATGGGCCGGTTCAAGCCCATTATTAACTTATAATTATATGAGTTACATCTAGGGCTAATTAATCACACACTACACAACAAACCTAGCCACCATCACACAAAAGGCGCCGCCCCTCCCTCTCCCACTCGACCACCGTCGGCGGCCGCCCCAAGCGCCGCCGCGCTACCGCCGCTTGCCGATGATCGGACTTGTTCCGATCAGTTTTTCCAGGTGATTCCGTCCGTGGCAAATCCGTCAAGTCTTCTAGTGCAGATTGACGAAGGAAGATTGAATCCGGTCGTGGACCTGATTGGAGGATCTACTGCCGCCTACCGACAAGAGCCAGATATTCCCTGTGAAATCTGGTTGGATCCAGGCGCCTAGACGCCAGCAAGGTGACTAATCTATGAACACCCTATGTATGTTTGTAGATTTATTTCGATGTATTGAACACTTTCCGGGCCAATTTTTGTTTTCCGCTGCGCCCCCGGGAAGTGGGATCCGGATCCGCCATCGTATGCCAACAAATACACAACGCTAAAAGCCATAACACAACAGTACAACATTAAACAAGTATCAGTCAACTAATACAGCAACTGAATACACAAAGCACGGGACACTCCCCGGCTAATAGAACTAATACACATATGCTATACGCTAACTAGGACACTCTAAACACTACCTGGGGCACCACCAGCTAGATCAACACCAAGACCAGCAGAGTAACCTGGGAGACCTGAACAACAAGCAGGCAAACAAAAAAACCAGCCCCAGAGACATCGGGGTCAAACCCCAGTACGAAGAGCTACAAAATACAGCTAACAGATATAGCATGCAATGTATCATGTCATGCAAATGCATGAGCGGTACAAAGAACTTCGGTAACAACCGAAAGGCCAAACGAATAGGAAACAACAACTGTGACACATCACCGGGATTCGGAAGCGACCCGATCTCATCCCGTGGAAAATAGAGTGGCTCATCGTCAACACATGCGCGGGTGCCACCCGCCGGGTTGCACGGAATTGCAAGTGGACCAACCACCCGCCAACCTCTATCCATGTAACGACCCAGACTTTTCTCAAAGAAAATTTTGAAATTTGGGGTTCGAATTGAAAGACCCAAAATTTTCGATCTGAATAAACATAAAAGTCGTTACTAAATTCTGGACTAAATTGCGACTAAACACAATTCGTTGCTACTGAAATGCGGAACAATTGAAATAATGAAGTGAGCGGAAGTAAAATAAGCTGAAAAGAACAATGGAAGATGTCCACGATAAACACATCCTCCCATTCCTGATCATCTCCCTCCAGCTCCTACTGCTGATTACCTGCACTCAATGAAAACTAGTGAGCCAAAGGCTCAGCAGGTAAATCTGGAACAGCAAAATCATGCAATAGAACTGATACTGAAAGCTGAATACATAAATCTGAAAATCTGCGTACGCTTTGAAATGAACAAGCGCACTAACATATATCTATATCTGAGAATTCTGAAAGAAACTGAAAGCATAAAACATAATCAAATTCTGAAAACATTTTCTTTAAACATATTCTGGAGCTGTGACTAAAATCACATTTGCGCTCTTCTGAAATTATGACAACACTTTAAACATTTTGGTCCAAATTCGCTTGATCAAACTCCTGATATCAGTTTCTAGCACTATGGCTCATGGTGAAGGGATATATAGATCCGTCGACCTATACACCTGATCCTTCCTCTGTTGAAAGGGCATACGGTTCGTCAGCCGCACACTCACCAGATGCATTAAAATGCTCAACATGAAATGGATGCTTGCAATGCCAATAACTACATACAACAGCATACTGTAATACGCATATATGGCCACACAACAAGAATACAACCATGCAGGATACAACCAATGTAGCTACAACAAGCAATAAGCACGACAATTCAGCCAATAAACATGCAGAATACACACAACTCTGCCTCAACACAAATACCAGGCGCAGCTGTACAATTCACACATAACACATTCACATGCCTATCAATGCCAATAACTACATACAACAGCATACTGTAATACGCATATATGGCCAACACAACAAGAATACAACCATGCAGGATACAACCAATGTAGCTACAACAAGCAATAAGCACGACAATTCAGCCAATAAACATGCAGAATACACACAACTCTGCCTCAACACAAATACCAGGCGCAGCTGTACAATTCACACATAACACATTCACATGCCTATCTCAAAGCTGAATTACAAGCTCGATTCGTACCTCACACGACAAAATACCTCCAACAGATTCCTCCAGCTAACGGTACCAGCGACCCGCTCAACTCAGATCCCTCACGGCTCCTACAAAATTCCACGAATCTGCCCGGAAGCTTGAATCTGATAAGGCACCTGGCAAATCAGTTCAACAACTGAATTTCTAAACACTACAACCTACGACCAAGAGCTGAAACCTGGTCCTATCACTATATCGAAACTCAACAACAGGAACTACGCTTAACAATGGCAAGAATCACTTACCCTGAAGCTCACCCAGACCTGGAGAACTATCGAATGGAGTCTCAAAGACACACGAACCTGCGAAACAATACGTACGAGATCTTAGGAAAGCTAACAGAAACTCACGGCCGGGAGCTACAACTCAACCAGCTAATTATCTTACCTCAACAACCTAACAGGAAGCTTAAATCAAAGCTAGGAGTAAGATCTCAAAGCTAAACCGAAAGGCTACCTGCACACAACAAACACACGAACAAGGGAGCTACTGCTGCTGCTTCGCTATCTCACTCCAAGGACAATTCAAACCTTCTAGCTGGTATTAATCGAAAGAGGAACTCCTAAGGAGTGCAGCGCCACCGACCTTGCCCAAAACGGAGACGGGAAACGGTGACAATCGGCGGATGAAAATCACGGTGAACAGTTTTTAGGGTTCGAGAAAAAGAATGAAAGTCGAGAGGATATTTCACTAAGTATGGAGTCTGATTTAATGAAATGAAGACCAAGTCATGCTTCTTATATACACGCGAGAAACCTAATTTAAAATCCACCGACACTAACATAACAATCGCAACTGCAAACAGCAACGGGACAGTACGTAGCTGATACCCAACAGCTTCTTCAATAGTGCGAAGCTCACGCCAACAACCGCAACGCAAAGACAACGAGCGCTGATCAAAACGACAACACTTCGCACACGTCAGCAAATCTGATCAAAGCGCTACGCTACAACAGATCCATTTAAAGCAAATACGATGCCGCGTAACCTACGTCATCATATCTGATGAACTAAACGCCCGCAACAGCGATCGCTAGTGCTAGAACAATACGACGTCGTAACAAATAAATCAAACGACGTCGCATATAATACGTCACCATCTCTGTCGACAACGTCAGCGTTGCTGCTGCTTCTTAACACACACAACACCTAAGATACAATTGTTGACGCTAAATCACTACGACGGCGTTTTACACCCGCTACAGGAACTAACTGCTAACAGATATCACCCAGCAGATACTTCACCAAAACGGCACCGTTTCCTTCGCGCTACAGGAACTTGCTGTCAACGTCCAGAATAACACAAGCGCTAACAGATAATCTTACGTCATCAATTGCTATCCCAATGCGCAACAAAAAACATGACGTCAGCAAATCTGCCAATAGAATTCTCCACAAACAGATTTCAAACTCGAAAATTCGACCCGAAAATGCAACCCAAACTCACAAATAGAAATTTGAACCACCAGAAATCTCTAAAAACCAATTAATTCCCAACCAATTTACATTTTAACAAATTTCGGGTGACGGAGGGAGGAGGCTAGGGTTTCGAAAAGGGTTGCAAGAAAATGAGTAGTGTTAAAAGATCCCTCAATGTATTAATTAGGAAATAAAAGAGCTTTTTACCTTATTCCCTCACTAAATAAAATATTGCTTAAAACTCACAAATCAAACCTTTAACTCCTAATTTTCGTAATAATAAATCTCCCAATTTTTAAAATATAACATAGCTCATTAAAATAGCCCGTATAGTTGAAAAAAGGGTTCCCCTTGACAATTATACATAAAATCCATATTTTTCGGAAATTGCTGCTTAAAGTAATAAATTTTGGCTCCTAAAAATCTGAGGACTTAAAAATTTAAATATATTTTCACCTCGATCGTCTCAGTCTCGTCCATGCGTCCGGAACTCAATCCTACTACAAAAAATGTCATGCACAACATAAAGCATAAAATAACACTTAATCACGTAAAATGACACATAATTTTCTAAATACAGTTTTCCCCTAGTAATGCACTCATCTCACGTAATCAGGATTTTTGGGCATTACAACTCTCCCCCCTTATATAAATTTCGTCCCCGAAATTAGGTTACGTACCCAAAAACTCTAGGTAGCGCTTTCGCATATCGGCCTCGGTCTCCCAGGTAGCCTCATCCTCTGAGTGATTCTGCCATCTGATAACCATCGGAATACTCAACGCTCTAAGCCTGCGCTCCTCTCGAGCCAAGATCTGAACCGGTCGCTCCTCAAAAGATAGATCTGGAGCTAACTGAAGCGGCTCAAAGTCTAACACATACGATGGATTCGGGACATACTTCCACAGCATCGAAATATGAAACATGTTATGCACCGCTGATAAACTGGGTGGTAGTGCTACCCGGTACTCCAACGTACCAACCCTCTCCAATATCTCAAAGGGCCCAATGAATCTCAGACTGAGCTTGCCTCTTCGGCCAAGGCGCATCACGTCCTTCATGGACGATATCCTCACGAATATGTGATCTCCTATAGTCTACTCCAAGTCTCGTCGTCTACGATCGGGCATAACTCTTCTGACGACTCTAAGCTGTCCTCATCCAATCTCTTATCCTGGTCACAATGTCTACTGTCTGCTGCACTAGCTCTGGACCAGTCAGTACTCTCTCTCCGACCTCGTCCCAGTGCACGGGAGACCTACACATCCTCCCGTATAGAGCCTCATAGGGAGCCATCCCAATGACGCTTGAAAGCTGTTATTGTACGTGAACTCGACCAATGGCAATCTAGAGTCCCACGTACCCAGAAAATATATCACGCAAGCTCTCAGCAAAAGAATTTGAATGACTCTCTCCAACTGGCCATCTGTCTGAGGATGAAAAGCGGTACTGAACGACAACCTATTCCCCAAAGCGGCGTGTAAGCTCCTCCAAAACGCAGATGTAAACCTGATGTCCCGATCTGACACAATAGACACTGGTATGCCATGCAGTCTAACAATCTCTCTAATAAAGCTCTGCATACTGCGTCAAGATGAGAGTGGTCTTCACCGGTAGGAAATGTGCGTACTTTGTGAGTCGATCCACAATCACCCATATCGCCGTGTATTTTTCTGTGACTCCTGGGTATTCCCACCACTAAAATCCATCGTGATGTTCTCCCAATTCCACTCAGGAATAGGGAGCGGCTGTAATAACCCTGTCGGTCGCTGATGCTCTAGCTTGACCTGCTGACAGGTCAAGCACTTGGATACAATCGCCCGATGTCCTTCTTCATCCCCGATCACCAATAAGAGTCTGTAAATCCCTGTACATCTTCGTACTCCCTGGGTGGATGGAGTACGTTAATGCATGAGCCTCTGATAAGATCTTAGCTCTCAACTTCCCAGTACTCGGAACCCATATGCTACCCCTGAAACGAGTGATCAATCCTCAACTGTATACAGACCTCCTCCTCTGGCCTCATCTCTCTGTCTCCACTACTGTAACTGCTCATCTGTGGCCTGACCATCTCCAATCCGATCTTGAAGAGTCGGTTGAACTGTGAGTGCTGCTAGGCTAGGTGCACAGCCTTCTGAGAAAACTCCAATCCAAATCTCTGAATCTCAGCCTGTAGTGGTCACTCGACTGATAAGCATGCCACCACTGAAGTCTTCCGGCTCAAAGCATATGCCACCACATTAGCTTTACCCGGAAGGTAGCTAATGTCACAATCATAATCCTTAACCAACTCCAGCCATATGTGCTGCCTCATGTTTAGCTCATTTTGGGTGAAGAAGTACTTGAGTCTCTTGTGGTCGGTGAAAATCTGCACTTCTCACCGTACAAGTAGTGTATCCAAATCTTCAGTGCAAACACTACTGTTGCAAGCTTCAGATCATGCATCGGATAATTCTTCTCATAACTCTTCAGCTGTCTCGACGCATATGCGATAACCTTGCCACCATGCATCAGAACTGCGCCTAAACCTCTCAGGGAAGCATCTGTATACACCACAAACTCCTCATGATCCACTGGCATCGCCAAAGCTGGCGTTGAAGTGAGATCCTCCTTCAACTGATCGAAGCTCCTCTGGCACTCGAGACCCACACATATTTCGCATTCTTCTTGGTCAGGGCTGTCAAGGGTACTGAAATCGAAGAGAAACCCTTGATGAACTTGCGGTAATATCCCGCTAAACCCAAGAAACTGCGAATTTCTGCCGCATTCTTTGGAATCCCCCAATTCAGAACTACCTCGACCTTGGATGGGTCGACTGAAATCCCATCTCTAGAAACGATATGCCCGAAAAATTCCACCTGCTCAAGCCAAAACTCGCACTTGCTGAACTTAGCATACAATCTGTGCTCTCTCAATGTCTGCAGTCCGGTCTACAAATGTTGTCTATGCTCCTCTAAGCTCCTCGAGTAGACTAAGATATTGTCAATGAATACGATGATGAACTGGTCTAAGTACTATCTGAAGACCCTGTTCATCAAATCCATGAAGATCGCTGGGGCATTCGTCAGTACAAACGGCATCACCAAGAACTCGTAGTGGCCGTAACATGTCCAAAATGCCGTCTTAGACACGTCCTCCTCTCTGACTCGCAACTGATGGTACCCTGATCTCAGATCAATCTTGGAGAAAACCGAAGCTCCCTGTAAATGATCAAACAAATTCTCAATCCTTGGGAGTGGGTACTTGTTCTTCACTGTAACTCGGTTCAACTCCCGATAGTCAATGCACAACCTCATACTGTCATCCTTCTTCTTAAAAACAATATTGGTGTGCCCCATGGAGAAAAGCTGGGGCGAATGAATCCCTTGTCGAGCAACTCCTGAATCTGCTCCTTCAGCTCCTTCATCTCTGTAGGAGCCAATCGATACGGTGCCTTAGATATAGACACTGTATTTGTCATCAGCTCAATCGAAAACTCCACCTCTCACTCCGGTGGAACTCCCACAACGTCATCAGGGAAAATATCTGCAAAGTCCCTGACTACCTCCACATCAGACAGTGAAGGGCCTGCTGACTCTCCTGAAGTGGTAACACTGGCCAAGAACGCCTGACATCCAAGCTCAACTAGCTTCCTGGCCTGCAGGAAAGAGATAAGTCCGGGCTTCCGTGGTCTCCTTGCTGCCTCAAATAGGAAATTCTCCTGTCCTGGCGTCCTGATCATCACTGGCCTCTGCTGGAAATCAATCACCGATCCATACTCCGTCAACCAGTCCATACTTAGAATGAGGTCAAATCCTGACATCGGCAAAATGATCAAGTCGGCCTTGACTGCATGATCCTGGAACATCATCTCAATCCCTGAACAACACTGGCCATCGATATCTCCTCTCCCGACGGAATCGTAACTGCGAGAGCCACACTCAAGCTCCCTGGAATAATACCCATCCTCTGAAAGAACGCACTCGAGATGAATGAGTGAGTCGCCCCTGAATCTAAAAAGGCAAGGGTAGTGACACCTAGAACACGAATCTCGCCTGAGATCGAAACGTCACACAGGCACGCGTTTACCATCAATCTAGATTTCAATAAACAGTTTAGATGCCTAAAACATTTCTAGGTTCGCCAGTCCTACACGTCCAAGTTCCCAAGGCAAGTCCTAGAAGGTCAAACAGTTCTACTTAGATTATACTCAGCAACTAGCGGATCTGTAGTCCCGGCAAACTCCTTGGGTCCCTGCTTGTGGAACCGCTCAGCCACATCCTCCTCGTGAGACTTACCGGATCGCTCCGACTGTCTCTCTAGCATCCTGGTGATCCCTGCCAGCATGTCCATGCTAGCTATCTCATAAGGCGTCAAATGTGGAGATGGGGGAGGAGGATCAGGCGTATCATCATCCTGCCGATCCCTGGTACGTCTGGGAGGTATACAGACACCGAAAACCCTTCACGTAAATCCAAATGCATGACTAAGCGTGAAACTCATGCGTGAAACTCATGCAAAAATAGAACATGCATCATGCGAAAATATGAATCATAAAAACCTTAAAACTACAGACTGGCAGTGCGACTTCTGAGCTCCACGCAGCAGGCTAGTACCCCACCATAATCATCGCTCTGATATCAACTGAAACGAACCTAACTCAAGAATATTTTTTTTAAATTGCGAAATAAACATGCTTTAAAAACATAGTTCTTCCATTGAAACCTTTCCTCAACATCATTTTAAAACATAAATAAATAAATATCTCGAAACATTAAATCATTCATTTTGTCTTAAAATCATAGTAGATAAAAGTTGCGGAAAAACTGAACATGTCTGAAAAGAAATATCTGAAAATTTCTCATAACATAAAATAAGGACATTTGAGTGGTCACGGGATAGCAGCTGCAGCGGGCACTCAGATATCCTCACCGCCAGTAGGAATAAAATCATTTGCAAGCTCACCTGCACCATTTAAAGTTCTAGCATGCTCTATCTGATACTAACAAAGTACATATAATAAAACCAAATGCAAGCACATAGCATATCGTAAAATAACCTTAAAAACATGCGTGCATGAATGATCGTAAAACATGGCTCTTAAGTTAGTCGTAACCTTACATAATCGTATATCATAACATAATAAGGCATGACATAGCATAATATAAAAATGTGTGGGTCGTATGCATGATGTTTGGGCCGTTATATAACAATTGATCAATCATAAAAACCAACGTACGATGCGATTCAGCCGACCTTACCTCGGGATGTCTCACACCTCTATGTTGCCACTTCATCATGCCATGAACACATGGATCCATAAGCTCATCATAATATTAACAGAGGTTCATCGGGCCCGGCATCCCGGATCTACTCATCGTCTAATTATAACATTACAGAGGTTCATCGGGCCCGGCATCCCGGATCCGCTCATCGTCTACTTTTCCAAAAATCACTTCAATCCCTGTAGGGATCTAGAAAACCGGGGTTGTTGTTCATGAGCTCTGCCACCACTCACGTAGGCTCTCACACAGCCGAAATACCAACCCCGTAAGTTACTTGCATTTAAAAATTTTAACTGTTCAAAAACCAGCACGAAACCAGATCGGCATGAAACTGGACCATTCGCTCTACGAGCTGGTCCAGATTACCAGCTCCTCTGCGAGCTGGTTTAACGCAAACGATCTGGTTCCGTTAATCTTGAGCTGTAATAGCTCAGTATTCTTGAATGCTAGTGCATCGAGATACAGATTGAGTAATGTTTTAAAGTCATGCGGAAATAACTCAAACTGAACTCTTATATTCGAAAGCTCATTAAACAGTTTTAAACGGATTAAACAATCGTGCTATGCGTATGAATTTAAGTGTGGAAAGCATTAAAGAAAATACGCTGCAATTTGTTTATGGAAGTTCTGAGCTGAATCTCCTACGTCTCCCCTTCTTCCGCAATCGGGAAGAATTCCACTAGAAGGCTTTGATTGTAGCGACCTACGCTACAACCCACTCCTATGACCCGCAGCCGCAAGAACTCCTAACAATACCACTGCACACTAAGCTCGCAAGTTGTGTGTCTAACTTCACTTCTTTACTGTCTCAGTGAGAAAGACGACACTTCTTTAACATCTCAGTAAAAGACTACACATACTTTTTAACGTCTCAGTGCGAAAGACAACTAGACTTATTTAACGTCTCTGTCCAAAGACTACAATGGACAGTTTCAATTTGATCATTTTTTTGTTTCGCTCTCGAATGTATAAGTGAATCGTGTGTGAGATTACAGTGTAAGCACTATCTCTCAAATATAAAATCTCACGCACTGGGAAGTGCTCCTATCTGAGCTTGTTACACCAATGTCTTCCCAGAGCTTGTGTTGTTCACTCTTCTGTTTTACATTTTGATTTGCACACCACTTTGCTCTTCTTGTGCTCTTCTTTTCTTTTTGTGCACCTCTACTCTCTCTCTATCTTCTCTCTCTTGTTTGCTTGTGCTCTTCTCTTGTTATTTATAACCTGATGCGGAGATTAATCCATTGGACACAAAGTAGTAGCTGTTGAAAGGTCTTCTGACACTGTTGTACTTTGCATCATTGGTCCATAAATGCGTTGCAGGTTTTTCCTCACTTTAGTCACGTGAGCACTATTCTGAGAGGACAATACAAGCAAGTCGATTTGAATACTCAAAGCATTTGTCGTATTGTCTTGTATTCAAATCGCTTTGCTCATGGATTTGATAGCATCTGTCATGCTATCTAAGCTGGTTTGTCCTTAACCATCTTGCCAGCCTGTTCATCGTTCTGGTCTTCACTGAGCTGATCTTGTTCGAGCTGGTTGCTTTACTGAGCCGTTCAAAGCTCTCTTCTTCTCCTCTCGTTTGCAACCGCTCTTGAGCAGATCTTCATCATCTTCAGAGCGAATTCCTCTATCTAGCACATTTTATGACCGTTCATGACTTTGCTAGATAGAGTCTCTTCCTCCTTGATCTGCTCTTGAACATTTTGTCCAGCTGGTTTGTCCTTAACCAGCTGGAGCACAATATGCTCCCTATATCTGAGCAGACTCTTCATTTGATCTGTTCTCTAAGCTGGTCTGCTGCAGAATTCTTCTGGGAATGCTGAGTTGTGACAGTGTGCCCATCCAGCTCGCATCTATCGTACCAGCTTATCTTCATGAGTACCCCAGCATGTAGATTCTTCCTCATCCTCGGGGATCTCTTCAGGCTTGTTCAGCCTCTTAATAGAACAGCTCGGATCACTACACTTGTACGCTGCACTTGATCTGCGCTTGAACCGTTCTGCACTTCATCACATCTCACTGCGCTTGATCTTCGTGCTGCTCCTGCTCCAAGCCGGTGAACCAGGTTGGTGTTCCCTGTACTTCTAGAAGTAAACTGTTGAACCAGCTTGGAAGTCCCCTTACTGTTTCAGCTAGATATCTTCGACCAGTCCAGCTCAGGCGTCCCCTCACTGTTCCAGTTTGAATATCTTCACGTCTACTCCAGTCTTAGCAAGCTGCGCATGTCACATAGAGCGTTAGTACAATAGTAGGAGATTTTGTGTGAATCAAAACTTAGATTCTGATCTGTAGACACAGTTCCAACAATCCCTCAATATATTTTCTTTTTTCATACGTGCCTTTAACATTTGATAAAACTTTCATGATGCGTGTACGTCTTAAAACATGCAAATTTAAAAGGATAAGCCCATCAATATATAGTTAATTTTCTTTAAACAAATGCATAATCATATACGTAAAATACTACATATATAATTAAATATGTATTTCTGGGCTTCTACATTTTCTCCTACGGTCAAGGACTGGTTCAATTGACTGGCCTCTAATTCTATGCCCAAAAGCCTAGACCTGGTCTTAAATTGTAACATAACTCTTAACTCAACTTGACCCATTAAACTCAAAATTAAATTTTCTTCTTAACTTCATAAACTTTCTGCTCAAAATTTCTCATAAAATCCCAGCATATGACAGTATAAAAATAATACATGCTAAAAATCATTTTCTAAATGTTAATTTGTCATGAAAATTGCCAAAAATCCCATAAATAAAATAAATTCTAAAAATGCTGAAAAACATCTTAAAATATACTTAAAATATCAAATAAAGTCATCCACGAACTTTGGCAGCCCCTAAGACTCGAAATCTCAATTTTCACGAGGCTCACTTCGAGCGACAAAACGGTAAAAATCATTAAAAATCCAATTCTTAACCGAATCACTCCCTGTTTCGACCCACGTCACCCTAACTCAATATAATAGTCATTGCAACAAACAAAAATCAAAAAATATTCAATATGTGACCAATCCGATGCTCGTAATGACACTGCTCGTGCATAGACTGCAACACATGCTATCCATAAAACTCATAACTAATTCGTTTCTCGACCAAATCGCTCCTTGTTTGGACCTGCGTGACCATAACTCAATGAGATATCTCCTGAAATCAACCTTGACCACACAGACTGCATAGAGCAACTTAACCGACCCCAACAACTCTACTGTCGCGCACAGACGACAAGCCAGGACACGTGCTGATCATAATGTAAGTAATTCATTCCTTGACCAAATCACTCCTTGTTTGGACCCACGTGATCCTAACTTGATGGACTAACTACCTGGACCACCCTTAAACCGAAACCCAACCCTATGAACCGCCCATGAATGAAGCTTCACAAGAAATAATTCAAATGCGGGTTAAAAATAGTGATGCATGCATGAATCGTAAACAATAAACGTAGATTTAATAAATTCACATACAAATCATGCACTAATTATTTCAAAACTGTGTAGTATGATTTAAAATGGTGAGAAAAAGGGAGAATAGAACATTCCTTTTTGAATAACTATGCAGTCTAAGCGTTACCAAAGTGGAGGATAAGAGATGGGACGATCAACCTTTGAAATCTCCAAGAATATTTGAGAAAGAAATCGATGGATCCTTTCCAAGGGGAGGGGGATGGCTAGAGTGAGGGAGGGAGGAGGCTAGGGTTTTGAAATTAGGGTTGCAAGAAAATGAGTAGTGTTAAAAAAGACCCCTCCAAGGTATTAATTAGGAAATAAAATATCTTTTTACCTTATTAACCCATATTAATTAAAATATTGATTAAAACTCACAAATCAAACCTTTAATTCCTAGTTTCCGTAATAATAAATCTTCCAATTTTTAAACTATAGCAAATCTCATTAAAATAGCCCGTATAGATGAAAACGGGTTCCCCTCGACAATTATACATAAAATCCACATTTTTCAGAAATTGCTGCTTAAAATAATAAATTGTGGCTCCTAAAAATCTGAGGGCTTAAAAATTTAAATAAATTTGCACATCGGTCGTCCACAGTCTCGTCCATGCGTCCGGAACTCAATCCTACTACAAAAAATGTCATGCACAACATAAAGCATAAAATAGCACTTAATCACGTAAAAGACACATAATTTCAAAAAATAGTTTTCCCTCTAGTCATGCACTCATTCTCGCGTAATCATGCTATCTGGGCGTTACAAGATTAGAGCATCTGATGGATCTGTTTACATAGATCCAGTTCTGAGTTTTGAATTACACAAAACCTATTATTGTGTTTCTAACAATTCTACTTAGTGTACAGATGTTAGCTAGAAATACAACAAGAAAAGTCTCGAAGAAGAACAATTCATCAGTAAGCTACAGTGTTCAGTAGCTGAAGCAAACAGCTGTTGAAATAGTAGAAATCTAATGAATCAAACAACGATGAGAAGAAAATCTGGAATCAGCAACGATGACGTCAGCATTGCTGATTGGAAGAAGTTGTGATCAGCAGCAGTGACGTCAGCAGAATCAGTAGATGGATCAGCGATGATGATGTCAGCAGTGATGTCATCACAATCAGCAGTTGACAAGAAACGCAAGAGCTGGATCAGCGACGATGATGTCAGCAGTGACGTCATCACAATCAGCAGTGAGCTACAGTAGAACCATTCGATGGTACTTGAAGTTAGCGATAGCAAACCGATGTCGTTTGGATAAATGGATATGACAACGTTTTGCCTTCGCGCTAAGGTTCAGTCGATGGATTTTGCGATGGTAATAACCAGCAGGTAACTACAGTAGTTTTTTAATCCAGACGCAAGCAAAAATGTACCAGTCACAAGCACTTCAAGACCAACGTCTGGACAACCAGCTGCAAGCATGTCTTCACCAGCTGGTCAACCAGTCGCTAGCACATCTAGATCACCAGCTGATGTACCAGTCGCAAGCTACGATGTACCAGTCGCAAGCTACGATGTACCAGTCGCAAGCTACAGTGTACCCAGTCGTAGGCTACAGTGTTTTGCATATCCAGTCGACAGGAAATCCAGACGTAGGAAAAGCAGACGTAGTGAAGAGTTGCAAACCAGACGCTGATAGTTACAACCAGACGCAAAGAATCAAGACGCAAAGAAGCTAAAGGAAATAACCAGGAGCAGTAGTTGAAGCAACCAGTAGCCAAGCAGTTGACGAATTATATTATGAAGATTTACTAAAGCTGGATGTCAACTGTTGAGCCTAGTTCAAATGTTAAAGACGACAAAAAGCCTGCAAAAGAAAGGACACAAGGACAACTCCCTATCGGTACTTTACAGAACATCTTTCAACGGGAAGAACTTGTGTCCAACGAATTGAATTTGAACAGAGGCTATTTAAGGGAGAAGATTTGAAGGAAGAAGATGATTGATTGATGATGATTCTGTGAAAAATGCAAAAATACAAAGGGAAGAAAACTGGAGACAAAGCAGTAGACCGCCATTAGAGAGGAGAGCATAACGAGTGTCTACTGCTGAGTCTTAATTAGCGTTTGTAGAAGCATTTCCCTAGTGTGTGAGATTTATTCATTCGAGAGTTGTGCTTACACTGTAAATCTCACACACACAGAGATTCATTCACATTCATTGTATAGTGAATGAATCTCAAACCCAATATAAAATCAGATCCCGTCCAAGCACGACGACGTTAAAATCTGTGTTTGTAGTCTTTCTCACAGAGGCGTTAAACAAGTGATTGAGTGAACAGCCGAGGGCTGGTAGAGTCTAGAATTTCTCGCAGCTGCTGGTTGCGGGATCGGGTCTGTACACGATTTATAGATCAAATCTTCTAATGGAACCTTCCAAGGAGGAAGAAGGGGAGACGTAGGACATTGAAGTGCGAACTTCCATAAACAAATGAGCTGTGTATTGTATTTCTTATTTACAGTTCCGCATATGCAATTTATATTAGCACTCACGCATACACAATTGCACACACAGTAAGTCGAACAGATTTCTGTTTACAGAAATCTGTTTGCATCGCGTTTTAAAAGTTAGGATTCAGTTCTGGTGTTTTCCGCATGTTTTATTACATACAAGATCTATCTCCGGTGCTCTGTTTTTAATGTTCAAGAACCCAAGGTATTGCACCTCATAATAGCAGCGCAAAGTTTTTAATTTTTGACAGTAGCGCTTGCTAACATTAAATTTCCTGATTTTCGGGACTATCAGCATCGCAATTCAGATCAGAGCAAGAATATTAGTTTAGAGCGTCGCAATTCAGCTCAGCGCAAGCAGATCAGCTTAGAACGTCTTAGTTCAGCTCAGAGCAAGCAAGATCAGTTTAGAGCGTCATAGATCAGCTCAGAGCTTGTCAATAAGCTCAGAGCAATAAGAACATATTAGAGCGACATGGAACATATCAGAGTGGAGCATCGTAATCTGAACAGAGCTTAAGTGGAGGAATCAACTTAGAGTAGATTCAGATCGGAGCTTTGTAGAAAGATCATCTTGCACTAGACTATGGAAACAGGACATCTTAGCACGAATACAGCACAGAGAACAGCTGAGACAGCACGAATAGCTTTCATCTTGGAGCATATAAGCTTTCAGAGCAGAGCGTGAAGAGTTCAGTTATCAGGTCAATATTTATATGATCAGTTTACAGATCAACTCAGAGGAACGATTTTCTAGATCAGCTTAATATTGAATATCATATCAGAATGGGAAAGGTTCGGCTCAGTACAGAACAACTCAGATAGTTTTTGGATCAGATCGCATGAACAGCTTACAGATTTCATGTAACAGCTCAAAGCTCGCAAGCTTTCAGATCACGCATATAGAGAACAACTTAGAGTGTACAGCACTCATACTAGACGTGAATCTATCATATCAGAGCAATTGAAGCACTAAATCACTAGCTAAATTACCGGATGCTATTTTTGTACGTAACAGTAACCTTCCTATGATTCCAGTATGAAGAAAGGCAGGTCCTTCAAAAATGGAAAGAAGATCAACTACCCAAGTGATCAAATCAATCAAAGAATTAATATGTCTGAAGACCTATATAAATAACGATGAACTAAGAAATTGACTCTATTGTTGTGATTGTACGCACAAGCGACAAAACATACGTTTACTGTTCATCGTCTTCATCCTTACGACTTTGCTCCCAAAAGCTTCAAAGTAATTTTTCTGAGTTGTAACCACACTGTAGATTCGTGTATTAAAGTGTAAATAAAAAATAGAGTGTGTAGAGCGTGTGCAAGCTGAATCAGATCGGAGCGAATTTTTGTAATATCATATCAGATCACGCCTGCCGTAGAGTGCTAGGAGTTCTCATAGTTGCGGTTGTTGGGATTGATAATTGCAGAATCTGCTGTAATAAAATTCTTCTAGTGGAATCCTTCCTGAACAAGGAAGAAGGGGAGACGTAGGAGTTTCAGCTCCGAGCTTTCACAAACAAACTCTTGTTTATATTACTGCATTCAGTTTTTATTTTTACTGCATTCAGTTTTTACCTTTACTGCATTCAGTTGTTAAATTTGTTCATTGTTCAATCGAGTTCATTTCGCACATATATTTGTTATTCGAGAGAACAGATCACGCTGAGATCCTCCGAGCTGGTAACTCAGCTCAAAGTTAAGCCAAAGGCTTGTAAAACTATTTTAAAGGATTTTCAAGAAAAATGTTGGTACATCGATAGCTCATGCTCAACAACGCAACGTAAGCATAAAACACAAAGATTGAGCACTTATGTAACATACTAGTTAAACAACCAACAAAAGGGGGTTTATGTTAGAGTAGATGCCCAACTAGCCAACTTGTGGCGTGTGAGTTTATAGACTCTTGTATATGACAATATTTATATATGATATTTGCATTTATTTATGGCGTTCTTTACTTTCATTGTGTTGTATGATGATTAATAATTGCGTTGAGTAAAGACCTAGAATGCGCTATAGTGTATGTTAGATGTGATAGTGGGTATGACGACTATCATGAAATACATCTAATAGTCACTGTGTATTCTGAATTAGTTTCTAGTCGATTGGGCCGTCAAAATGAGGATAAGGCCGCCCGAGCTCGAGACTAGTATCTGCGATGCGAAGTACCATGTTTCATTGGTAGGGAACATTGTGATGTTATGAGCATGCAGATAGATAGTGACCTGGTGATCTATCGAACTACCCTCGTTCGGACTTTCCAAGTGGTTACCATTTGTCGAGTGGATAAGTCCGAGGTCTTGGTTGTACTGATTAGTCCTCACGACTCGAAACGACATTGAGGCTCTACATGATAGGCGCCTCACTTTGACCCGTTTGCCGACTCACTTGGGGTCGTTAGGCGGCGGGATTGGGTGAGGACCCGATGCATGTAGGAGTCGATGCATCGTTGTCGAGGATTCACCGCTCGCAGACATGCGTGGATATCCTATGCTATCTGAGGGGATAATAGTGTATAAATCTCTGGCCAGAGTACTAGAAGTGTTTTAGGTAAATGGGTTAACCTAGTTACACTCACGATGTCACTATTTGATCTCCAAGATGTATGCATAGCTATCGGATCTATAACGACTCTCGATTTACCAATGGTCGTTGATCTGATCGGGATATATGGATTGAAAGGACCGTACTGTACGCTAACCACGACCAACTGGTTCTTGCAGGCACTATCAGTGATACCTAGGGGATCATGGGGCGATGTTGCTAGACTCTCTTACCATGATCCGATGGGCAAGTCCGGAATTGTGATTCTGGAACCACAATGGTTGTGGTCCCACGGCTAGCTGTATCCCTGAACCATTGAGGGTCACACAAGTACTGGATTCGAGATTCCCGCACGGATACTGAGCTCAATGTGTTGAGCATAGGAGGAGGATTCTAGGGAGTGCGACTTCCTAAAAGTCAACAGGGGTCAAATCGTGATTTCCCGCTGTTGAGGGGCAAAACGATCATTTTGCACTGGGGTTCTGAAAAATGGTTTTTCAGATCATAACATTCAGTTTTGGAAACTGAGCCGATCGGTCTGATCTGATCATCGATCGGAGTTATAATGAAACCGCAATGAATTAAACGAACCGAATGTTCAGATATGGACTTGGGCCTGACCCAAGTCCAATTGGCCGGTTCAAGCCCAAGTATATTTAATATATACTAATGTGTGATTAGGGTTTTGATAATTGTAACCACACCCTAACCCTAAAGCACGCCGCCCCCTCTCCCCCTCCTCACTAGCCGCCGCCGCCGTCGGCCTCCACGCCGCCGCCGCCGTTGATTGATCGGACTTGCTCCGATCAGTCTTTCGAGGAGAATCCGTCCGCACTGATCTCGTCAGGCCTTCTAGTGCAGGCTGACGAAGGAGTCTTCCTTCCGGTCGTGGACCTGATTGACAAATCTACATCCGCCTACAGTGAAGAGCCGGTCTTCTTGTAATTTCGGTTGGAGCCAGGCGCAAGTCGCCAGCAAGGTAATCTACTAAGCACCCTATGAATGGTTCGTAGTTTATAGTGCTGTTTTATTGTATTGAACCTTCTTGTAATTTCGGTTGGAGCCAGGCGCAAGTCGCCAGCAAGGTAACTGACTAAACGCCCTATGAATGGTTCATAGTTTGTAGAAATTTTAATTGTATTGAACGTTTCCCGGCCTAATTTTATTCTTCCGCTGCCTCACCAGGAGACGGCACCTAGGATTGGACCCAGGTCCGTGATTGGCAACCACGGACCGCATAGCTCTCGCGATCGATCATCCCAATATTTATATATGTGATATATAGTTAGTTGAATCCGCATGTTTTAAATATGATTTAAAATATACTGAGACCAAATTTTCGAAAATAAAATCCCTCGTTTTAAATACGATTTAAAACTAATATCAAGATAAAATTTTATTCGATAAACTAAAGGGGATTTAAATTTGTTTAAATTATCCCTACCTTCCATCAACAATGGGTGTACGTCGATGCTACCCGTATACATGGCCCGGCTCATATTATTGAGGGGGTCATGTATGCCGGAAAGCTGTCCACGCCATTGACAATTGTTGTGAGTTCGGTTGGAACTCCCTTTAACATTGGCTCATATTATTGGGGACGTTAAGGGGACCGTCCTTCACGACTCAACATTGATGGGTCATCTTGACACGTGATAGTAAACGGCGTCATATTATTGGGCCCTTACTGGACGTGAGGTGAATACATGGAGGTTGCACCGGTTGCAATCGGAAACTACCTTTTGGGGGTCATGGATGGCTGATATTATTCGGGTCCATTATCGCTTGATTGGGCTCCGTGTACCCACTAAAAAAACTTGCTTTCTCGATTTCATTAGAGGGTGGTGAAATTGTTAAAATAGTGGGAGGGTAATTCATAAAACTTAACGACCTTGTTTTATGTCTTAGCGATTATTTTATATATAGTTAGTGATGATTGTCTGTTTTCTTTCAGTATTACTGCTTATACAATGTCTTCGTTCAAAAACCCACTCGCTGCTATACTGGATAGCAACAAGTTCACCGGTCTGAACTACCAAGACTGGCTCCGCAACCTCAACCTTGTGTTGGCTTCGGAGAAACTTCTTTATACGATAGAGAAGTGCCCTCCGAAGGAAGCCCCTGCAGATATCAGCCCTGTGGAGCTGGTTACGCTTAAACAATGGTGGGACGACGAGGTTAAAGCTCGATGCTATGTGATGGCGTCGATGTCCAATGAAATGCAACGGCGCTTTGAGAAGACGAAGTATGCTGCTGACATACTTTTTCATCTCAAAGAACTGTACGGGGAGAACTCTCGACATGAGAGGTTCACGGCTGTCAAGGAGCTTATGACAAGCCGCATGCGCGATGGGACTTCGGTTCGCGAGCATGGGGTTCGTATGATTGGGCTCGTTGAAAAGCTGTCGGGCCTTGATATCACACTTCCACACGAGCTGTCTGTGGACGTGCTTCTCCACTCACTACCCGCTGCATTCGCCCCCTTTGTGGTCAACTTCAACATGAACAAGCTAGCAGCCACCATTGAAGAGGTGGTTAACATGCTTGTAGTGTTCGAAGGAACCATAAAGAAGGACAAGCCCGTCCTCCTTATGGTCTCTTCTTCCTCTGCGAAGAAGGGGCCCAGACGCAAGGGAAAGAAGCGTTCCGCCCCTGCGAAGGAGGAAAAGCCCACCAAGAAGCCAAAGGCAAAGGCTCCCAAGCCAAACAAGAGCGAGGACGTTTGCCACCACTGCCACAAGCCTGGGCATTGGAGGAGGAACTGCAAGGAGTACCTCGAGCAGTTGCGAACTGCGAAAGGTATGTTCTATATTGAAATAAATATGTATCTTGGTTCGACTTCTTGGGTACTTGATACCGGATGTGGATCTCATATCTGCAATGATTTGCAGGTGATGACAAGAAGTCGACGTCTTAGAGAGGGTGAGACCCACTTGAGGCTTGGCAATGGAGCAAGAGTTGCTGCAGTAGCTATAGGAGATGTTTATTTATTTCTGTCTTCTGATTTTAAGTTATTATTGAGAAACGTTTTGTTTGTTCCCGATTTAATAAAGAACATTATTTCTGTTTCTATGCTTGATAGTGATGGATATTCTTGTATGTTTGCTAATTCGATTTGCAATATTTACAAGAATGAATGTTTAATTGGAATTGGGGAACGCGAAAACGATTTGTACACCTTAAAATTAAAAGACGTTCCAACTCGTGATGTCGAAGCACATACAACAACGATTAAAAGGAAACATGATAACTTGAACCCAGCACAACTTTGGCATGCTAGGCTAGGTCATATTTCTCTAAGTAGGATGAACAAGTTAGTTAGGAGGGACATGTTTGATCTGTCAGACAT
>KV010185.1:77833-126891 GCA_001598015.1 Dorcoceras hygrometricum | reverse complement strand
AAAAACAAAACATCACGAAACAATGGGACTACGTCTGATGAGTAGTTGGCTTTAGGGCAAGTGGGAGATTGTTAGAGTAGATGCCCGCCAACTTGTGGGGAGATTGTTAGAGTAGATGCCCAACTAGCCAACTTGTGGCGTGTGGGTTTATAGACTCTTGTATATGACAATCTTTATATATGATATTTGCATTTATTTATGGCGTTCTTTACTTTCATTGTGTTGTATGATGATTAACAATTGCGTTGAGTAAAGACCTAGAATGCACTATAGTGTATGTTAGATGTGATAGTGGATATGGCGACTATCATTAAACACATCTAATAGTCACTGTGTATTCTGAATTAGTTCCTAGTCGATTGGGCCGTCAAAATGAGGATAAGGCCACCCGAGCTCGAGACTAGTATCTGCGATGCAAAGTACCATGTTTCATTGGTAGGAAACATTGTGATGTTTTGAGCATGCAGATAGATAGTGACCTGGTGATCTATCGAACTACCCTCGTTCGGACTTTCCAAATGATTACCATTTGTCGAGTGGATAAGTCCGAGGTCTTGGTTGTACTGATTAGTCCTCACGACTCGAAACGTCATTGAGACTCTACATGATAGGCGTCTCACTTTGACCCGTTTGCCGACTCACTTGGGGTCATTAGGCGGCGGGGTTGGGTGAGACCACGATGCATGTAGGAGTCGATGCATCGTTGTCGAGGATTCACCGCTCGCAGACATGCGTGGATATCCTATGTTATCTGAGAAAACTATAGTGTATAAATCTCTGGCCAGAGTACTAGAAGTGTTTTAGGTAAATGGGTTTACCTAGTTACACTCGCGATATCACTATTCGATCTCCAAGATGTATGCATAGCTATCGGATCTTTAGCGACTCTCGATTTACCAATGATCGTTGATCTGATCGGATATATGGATTGAAAGGACCGTACTGTACGCTAATCACGACCAACTGGTTCTTGCAGGCACTATCAGTGATACCTAGGGGATCATGGGGCGATGTTGCTAGACGCTCTTACCATGATCCGATGGGCAAGTCCGGAATTGTGATTCCGGAGCCACAATGGTTGTGGGCCCACGGCTAGCTGTATCCCTGAACCATTGAGGGTCACACAAGTACTGGATTCGAGATTCCCGCACGGATACTGAGCTCAATGCGTTGAGCATAGGAGGAGGATTTTGGGGAGTGCGACTTCCTAAAAATCAACAGGGGTCAAATCGTGATTTCCCGCTGTTGAGGGGCAAAACGGTCATTTTGCACTGGGGTTCTGAAAAATGGTTTTTCAGATCATAGTATTCAGGTTTGGAAACTTAATCGATCGGTCCGATCTGATCGGCGATCGGAGTTGTAATGAAGTCGCAGTGATGGATATCGTCATTTGGATCCGGGCCCGATGGGCCGGTCCAAGTACATTACTAATCTTATTAAAAGGGATTAAGGGCTTCATTATTAGAATGTAACAACTCATAAACTAATACAACCCTAACCCTAGCTTCTATTCGGCCGCCTCCCCCTCCTCACTAGCCGCCGCCGCCGTCGGCCTCCACGCCGCCGCCGCCGTTGATTGATCGGACTTGCTCCGATCAGTTTTTCGAGGAGAATCCGTCCATGCTGATCTCGTCAGGACTTTTAGTGCAGGCTGACGAAGGATTCTCCCTTCCGGTCGTGGACCTGATTGACGAATCTACAGCCGTCTACGTGAAGAGCCGGTTTTCTTGTAATTCCGGTTGGAGCCAGGCGCAAGTCGCCAGCAAGGTAACTGACTAAACACCCTATGAATGGTTCATAGTTTGCAGTAGTTTTTAATTGTATTGAATGTTTCCCGGCCTAATTTTATTCTTCCGCTTCCTCGCCGAGAGACGGGATCCGGATCCGCCACGGTTCCCCAACAGTTTAGATATTTATACGTATCAACCTTCAAAAGGTTGATGATGGCTCCAACTATATTATAAATAATCTAGCTCTTGAAATGATAGACACCTTCTACAAGCTTCCAAGAGCACACCTTGGAATGCACACCAAACACGATCCCCTACGCTCTTTGAAAACTAGCACTTATGCCTCTTGTCTTGCCGTGCTCTAGTAGTTCCTTATATACTAGATTTTGAAAGTAACGTATGCGTTGGGGAAGAATAAGAATACAAAATCTAGGCTTTAAATGTGCTACAATAAAAGTTTTGTTTCAGTTTTCAGATGTGCTATTGGATCTGTTTCACATATTTAATCTAGATTTTGATATACACAAAACTTGTTATTGTGTTTCTAACAGTTTGAATAAGTCTGCAGCGTCGCAAGCTGGTCAGAACAGTCGTGAGATGGTTAAGGAAAAACCAGCTCAGGCATTTCTTTTTAACCAAGCTGGTTAAGGACAAACTAGCTTGGAAGAACAACGAACAGATCAGCGAAGAAGAAAAGCACTTAGAAGAAAGTTGGACCAGCACAGGAAGATTAGCATAGGATATCCAAAACTGTCACAGTGAGGGGACGCCCGAGCTGGTCCAGTTGAGGAAATCCAAGCTGATCAATCAGATTGCACATCAGCAGAGATGCACAGCACTCAGGACATCCAAGCTGGTGAACCAGCTTGGAGCAATAACAGGTTCAGATAAGTGTTGAAGCGTGGTGAGAACAGAGAAAATCTAGGGAATAAAACAGCTCAGAGCTTTGCGAAGCAGTCTAGAACAGATTAGATCAAATTAAAGTGTTCAAACAGCAGTTCAAAATGAAGAGCAGAAAAAGATTATAGCAGTTGTGAACAAGAGCAGCTCAGAGTTCAGCAACCAACTCAGAGAACACCGAACAGCTCAGAGACAAGTTCATTAAGAGCAAAGCAGTTTGAACTTAAGCATGTACGAAGAATGATTTAATCAAGTTCAAACTGATTTGACGTAACGTCTACATAAGCCAGAGCTCAAAATCAACGAAAGCTGCGATGTAATTAATGAAGAGATGTCAGTCTACAAAGCGTGCAATCTCATTAAATAACAAAGGACACAAGGTACAAAACTGTCAGAACTTTTCAGAAGCCTTTACAACGGCTACATCTTTGTGTCCAACGGATATAATTGCACAAGAGGCTATAACAGCAGCAAGCAGCAAAGTCGTTTTAAAGCGTGAAAGAGCGCAAACAGAAAACAGTGCAGTAAGGCACAAATCAGAAATAAAGAGCTGTATTTAGTCGCAATCTTGTACACTCATGTGACGGCTGATGTGCAAGCTAGTCATATGCCCAGGTGTGAGCTGGTGCACAGACCGTGAGCTTCAGTGAGTTATTATAGTCGACAGCACAAGCTAGGGAGACAGTGAGTTATCAGCTTTGAAGAAGAACTTCCCAGTGTGTGAGAAAATAGCAGAGAGAGTGAGCTTACACTGTAAACTTCTCACACACAGATTCACTCACATATGAGAGCAGTGAGCTTAATTGATTTTTGAGTGATCTAACACACAAACTATCATTGTAGTCTTTCGCACTGAGACGTTAAAGAAGTGTTTGTAGCCTTTCTCAATGATGAGTGAAAGAAGTGATGTTAGACACACAGTTTGAGGGCTGGTGTGCATTGGTTGCTAAGAGTTCTTGCAGCAGCTGATAGTAGGATCGGGTTACAGCGGATGCCGCTGTAATCAAAGTCTTATAGTGGATCCTTCCCCTTGCGGAAGAAGGGGAGACGTAGGAGATTTAGCTCCGAAATTCCATAAACAAATTGCAGCGTATTTCCTTTACAGTTTCTGCATTTAACATTCACGCATCGCATTTGTTTTAAACTATTAAATAAGCTTTCGATTTTCAGAGAGTAGTTCAAGTTCTTTTCTCAAGATTTTACATCTTACTTGATCTACATCTCGGTGCACTATCATTTCAAGAACACTGAGCTATTGCACCTCAAGATTCTTCAGACCTGATCGCGTGAAGTCTAGACCAGCTCGCAGAGCTGCTGGCCCAGCTCTTGCATGATCCGGTTTCCCTCTTGCATGCTAACTATTTTCCAAATACTTTAAATGCACGTAATTTGAGGGTCATCGATCATATCAATTGGTATCAGAGTGTTTTTACGATTTGGTACCCATGTATTTCGGGATCAACAATTGGTATCAGAGCAGGTTGTTCTTGAAATGTGCGTTTTAAATAGAAAACTTTTCAACGCTTTTAAAATGTCTTCTGCTCTGATATTTTTCTTTCGGAAGCTAGTATGTGCTACAAAATGCTTTTAAAACTCACTCTATAAATATCGGGGGAGTAATGAATTTTGAATAGAAGAACACTGGACCAAGAGTGAAATGTGCGGCAACATCTCTTCTGTCGAGCTGACAGATTGCGCGAGATATGTGGACGCCAAGACCTCTTACTCTGGTTGTGCTGAAATATAATAGCGCCTATAACAAAGTTCGAGATAAACGGAAGAGATTCTGTGAATTCATTTATCATTTATCTTCCAATCTGAATATTTGAGCTTTTTCAGTAGCACAGATTCTGTTTCTAATTCATTTCATACATGCTTTTCGCAAACTATTTTCCTAAAAGGTTTTACCTTCGAAAATTACCCCGTGTTGTTTATGGGGAGTTTTGTTTAAATATTAAGGGAGAGACATGGTTTCGGAACCTTTTTTATTCCCACAAATAGGGGGAAATATTTCAAAACTGTTATTTCCAGGTTTTGTGTAAATAAAAAAGGGTGAGATTGTTGGATCTGTTTCACAGATTTAATCTGAATTTTGATATACACAAAACCTGTTATTGTGTTTCTAACAGTTTGAATAAGTCTGCAGTGTCGCAAGCTAGTCAAAACAGTCGCGAGCTAGTTAAGAAAAAACCAGCCCAGCCATTTCTTTTTAACCAAGCTGGTTAAGGACAAACTAGCTTGGAAGAACAACGAACAGATCAGCGAAGAAGAAAAGCACTTAGAAGAAAGTTGGACCAGCACAGGAAGGTTAGCATAGGATATACAAAACTGGAACAGTGAGGGGACGCCCGAGCTGGTACAGCTGAGGAAATCCAAGCTGATCAAACAGATTGCACATGAGCAGAGATGTAGAGCACTCGGGACATCCAAGCTGGTTCACCAGCTTGGAGCAAGAACAGGTTCAGATAAGTGTTGAAGCGCAGTGAGAACAGAGAAAAGCTTGGGAAGAAAACAGCTCAGAGACTTGCGAAGCAGTCTAGAACATATTAGATCAGATTAAAGTGTTCAAGAGCAGTTCAAAACGAAGAGCAAAAAAATCTTAGAGCAGTTGTGAACAAGAGCAGCTCAGAGTTCAGCAACCAGCTCAGAGAACACCGAACAGCTCATAGATAAGTTCATTAAGAGCAAAGCAGTTTGAACTTAAGCATATACGAGGAATGATTTAATCGAGTTCAAACTGATTTGATGTAACCTCTACATCAAGACAGAGCTCAAAATCAGAGAAAGTTGCGACTTAATTAATGAAGAGAGCTCAAAGTATACAAAGCCTGCAATCGTATTAAATAACAAAGGACACAAGATACAAAACTGTCAGAACTTTTCAGAAGCCTTTACAACGGCTACATCTTTGTGTCCAACGGTTATAATTGCACAAGAGGCTATAACAGCAGCAAGCATCAAGAAGCAAAGTAGTTTTGAAGCGCGAAAGATCGCAAATACAAAACAGTGCAGTAAGGAACAAATCAGAAACAAAGAGCCGTGTTTAGTCGCAAGCTTGCACACTTTTGTGGCAGCTGATGTGCAAGCTGGTCGTATGCCCAGGTGTGAGCTGGTGCACAGACCGTGAGCTTCAGCGAGTTATTATAGTCGACAGCACAAGCTAGGTAAGACAGTGAGTTATTAGCTTTGAAGAAGAACTTCCCAGTGTGTGAGTAAACAGCCGAGATAGTGAGCTTACACTGTAAACTTTTCACACACAGATTCACTCACATATGAGAGCAGTGAGCTTAATTGATTTGTGAGTGAATATAACACACAACTATCATTGTAGTCTTTCGCACTGAGACGTTAAATAAGTGTTTGTAGCCTTTCTCACTGAGGCGTGAAAGAAGTGATGTTAGACACACAGCTTGAGGGCCGGTGTGCATTGGTTGCTGCGAGTTCTTGCAGCTGCTGGTTGTAGGATCGGATTATAACGGAGGTCGTTGTAATCAAAGTCTTCTAGTGGATCATTCCCCTTGCGGAAGAATGAGAGACGTAGGAGATTCGTCTCCGAACTTTCATAAACAAATTGCAACATATGTCCTTTACAGCTTTCTGCATTTAACATTCATGCATCGCATTTGTTTTAAATTATTAAATAAGCTTTCGATTTTCAGATAGTAGTTCAAGATATTTTCGCAAGATTTTACATCTTACTTGATCTACATCTCAGTGCACTATCATTTCAAGAATACTGAGCTATTGCAGCTCAAGATTCTTCGGACCAGATCGTGTGAAGTCTAGACCAGCTCGCAGAGCTGCTGGCCTAGCACTTGCACGATCCGGTTTCCTCTTGCGTGCTAACTGGAAACAGCACTTGCACGATCCGGTTTCCCTCTTGCGTGCTAACTGTTTTCCAAATACTTTAAATGCACGTAATTTGAGGGTCATCGATCCTATCAATTGGTATCAGAGCATTTTTACGATCTAGTACCATGTATTTCGGGACCAACACGTGCTTTGGTTATAATGGTAGGCTTTAAATGTGCTATATTAAAAGTATTATTTCAGTTATGCGCTACATTAAAAGTGTTGTTCAGAGTACTGTGCTTATAATAACTAAGCAGCTCGGATCTTTTTTCGTGTGTATTTCCTTCGATCTTCTTACTCTAAACCGTGCCCTTGATCTGAATTGAGATCAACAAAGACGAAAACTGAACTGCTCAAGTAATTGAAATAACAGTTACAATAAATACAAACATCGTGTTAACCCTTAAAAATTAATCCGCCAGTTTATGTGGTTTTCTACGGAATCCTGGGTGTTACATATATTGTAATTTCTTTAGTCCTCAGCTCTAATATGATTCCAACTTGGTCTGCACACTCAAGTAAACAGTTAGAAACAACATAACAAGTTTTGTGTTCATCAAAATTAAGATCTGATCTGTTTTCAAATACAACAATCTCCTCCTTTTTTATTAACACAAAAATTGGAAACGTAAACTGAAAATAGTTTTCAAAATATTTATATTCATTTTGCGAGAATCAAAAAGGTTAACAAATATTGCCTCCCTGAAAATTTAAAATTAAAAGTACCTCTGAAAAAGAGTACGGGATTTTCAGTTTTTGAAAAGAAAATATTTTCATGGACGATAGTTTGGAGAAAACGAAATGCAACAATATTAATTTTAAAAAAGATCGTGTGCTACAGAACTTTTAAAACATTTAAAATATTTTGTAGCACATACAGTTTGTTGGATCTGTTTCTATAGATCAGAATCTAAGTTTTAATTCACACAAAATCTGCTTCTATTGGACTAACGCTCTACATGACATGCGCAGCTTGCTAAGACTGGATTAGACGTGAAGATATCCAAACTGGAACAGTGAGGGGACACCTGAGCTGGACTGGTCGAAGATATCTAGCTGGAATAGTAAGGGGCCGCTCAAGCTAGTACATCAATTTACTTCCAGAAGTGCAGGGAATGCCAAGCTGGTTCACCGGCTTGGAGCTGGAGCAGCACGAAGATCAAGCGCAGAGAATGAAGAGCAGAGTTCAAGCGCAGATCAAGTGCAGCGTACAAGAGCAGTGATTGAGTGCGAAGCCATCGCAATTTCGGAGGCCTAAACGAAGGAGTTCGTTTAGGCCTGTCCACTGAGCAGCTGAGTAGCGAGCTGGAACGAGGCAAGCTGATGAAGGATAAGTCAGTCCGGAGAAGAGAAAACTCGATCAGGGTTTTGGCTCGGCTGGATGATTATGAGATGGATGCTGAGGCATGAGTCGGAAAGCATGAAGAAGGTCGACGCCTGTGATGACGTAAAGGTGGAAGACTCTCATAAGAAGCAACCAGCTGGAAAAGAAAACCAGCTGAGAGACCAGCTCAGGAAGCGACCTGCTGAGTATGATGAACAAGGTGGCTCCAAGCAGCTCAAGAGCAGGAAAGAACAGAACAAGCTCAGCTACAGACAAAAAGAGGCGCAGATGCAGAAGTTGCTCTAAAACAAGATTAAATATGAAGAGCAACCAGCTTGACGAAGAAACAAGCTGAGAAACCAGATCTAGATAAATCAATCTGGTCAAAAAAAGCAGTTTGAACAATTCTATGAAGACCAAATTAATTGGTACTAATTTATTTTGTCTTGTCCACATCAGGTACAAGCAAACAGAGCTCGAAGTGATCAAAGGCTGCAGAAGTATCGATAAAAAGAGCTCAAGTCAAATAAAGCCTGCAATGCATTAAAATCCAGAGGACACAAAGTATAAATGCGTCAGAAGACTTTTCAGAACGGCTACAACTTTGTGTCCAACGGACAAATCTGCTAAGCGGCTTTATATATCAGGCGCAATGAAACAGAAAGAAGCAGAGCGCCATAGCAGAGAGAGAGTGTTGTGCAAATCCATAACAGAAGAACATAAGAAAGCACAATCATGGGAAGATAATAGATAATCAGCTCGGACAGGAGCACTTCCCAGTGCGTGTGAGATTTAATTATTGAGAGATTATGCTTACACTGTAAATCTCACACACACATACATTCACTCATATATTCGAGATTTGAGCTAAACAGATAAATGAGTGAATGTAATTTGAAAACTCTCTATTATAGTCTTTGGACAGAGACGTTAAACAAGTCTAGTTATCTTTAGCACTGAGACGTTAAAGAAGTGTGTGTAGTCTTTCGCACTGAGACAGTAAAGAAGTGTCGTCTTTCTCACTGAGGCAGTAAAGAAGTGAGTTAGACACATGCAGCTTGCGAACTGGTGCGCGGTGGTGTGGCTAGGAGTTCTTGCGGCTGTGGGTCGTAGGAGTGGGTTGCAGCGGGGGTCGTTGTAATCAAAGTCTTCTAGTGGATCCTTCCCATTGCGGAAGAAGGGGAGATGTAGGAGAGTTTGCTTCGAACTTTCATAAACAAATCAACGTATTTCTTTACTGCTTAACTGCATTCATACATACGCACTGCATATTTATAACTGTGCATAAAACTGTTTAAATGAGCTTTCGAATCTAAAGAGTGCAGTTTGAGTTATTTTCGCATGATTTAAACCCATTACTCAATCTGTATCTCGGGGCACGAGTATTCCAGAGCACTGAGCTACTGCAGCTCTAGTTATAAATATCCTGCTGGAACCAGCATGACTAGCGCTCACTCTTTTACTGAGCTGATTTCAACAACCAGTTGAAACCAGCTTAGTTATGACGATCCGGTTTCAGCATCTAGCTGGATCCTCGTCTTTCACGCGATCCGATTATTCCCTCTAGGTGCCGGTTATTCACTAAATAACTTAGGCATACATCAACAGAGGGTAAAATCGATCCTAACATAGTTTTTTCGAAGAGAAATCTGATTTGGACAAAAATTGATAGAGCACGGGATTTTTCAAAACCGAACAAGTGCTACTGATTTTGACCATTTACAGATATTAAGAGATAAATGATAATCGAATTAACAGAATTTCTTTCATTTTCTATTATCGCCCTTGTTCAGTAGTTCAAGGAATTGAAAATTTCATTGTGATCTCAAACAGATAAGCCCACAACCGAAAGTTTATGATCTCACAATGATCTTTGCTCACTGTTCTACGAACACCACTTAGCACATATAGATCCCTTCTCGAACGATCTATGTAAGCTTGATATAAGATATTCACTGTGATTCAAAACTTTGAATCACCAAAGTTTATTATATAATACTGATAATAAGAATGGTTTGTTATTGAATTTTTATTATGTTTTCTTCAAACATAATTTATCCTCTAACGATTTGTTTTATTAAAAAAATTATTTGAAATATAACATGTAGAAATATATCATTATAATAAATCAATTTTAATTGAAGTATGTGTTTGATAAAACAAAATATTTCATTTTAAAAATTTGTATAAGATAGCACGATTAATTTCAAAGAGTAATTTGTAACAAAAGCAAAAGGATAAGGAATTATATAAATATTAAAAGCATTATGATGAAAAGTCACTATTTCGAAAATTGAAAATAAAACATAAATGAAAATGAAATAAAAGCAATGATTAATTTTATTTAATAATATCTGTAATATTTAATTCCGTAGTTGTTTGAAAAGGTCCTGTGTTATTTTATAGATAAAATTATTAACAAAGTTACTAAAATTTTAAAAATTTAATTAAAGATGACTTGTTTTATAATAAAATAACAAAAATAAGACAATGAATTAAATGGTACTATTGCCAAATGATAGTGTTGATCCAGAAACATAAAAACAGATCAACCGTAATTTTGTGAAAATAATACTTGTTGTTATGTATTAATGAGTTTACTTGAGTGCACGAATCAAGTTGAAAATAGAACATAACATAATAGAGCTTAGATCAGATCATCTGAACAGTACAAGAGAAGAGCCGAACTCACTTAAGAAGAGCGTTCAGAATAGATCAGATTAAAAGTGCAGATCAGATAAAAAAGTTTATATAGATCATCTTATAGCAGAATAGATCAGAACATATGAGATCACCTCAAAGAAGAAAAGAATCTGAATGATCATAAATAGCTTTAACTAAACATGTACGAAGAAAGAACGACAAGTACAGAGAGTAAGAACTTTACAGAAACTTTTACAATGGCTAGAAACTTGTAGTCAACGTTCATATCAGAACAGAGGCTATAAATACACAACTAAACTGAAGCAAATTCAGATGGACAATTGTGAAATGAGAAACGAGAATAAAAAAATCTAAAAGATCGTCAAAATGAATTGAAAATCATTAGATAGAAGACAGTGTGTGAGGATACATTTGAGAGAATACACTGTAACAGAATAATCTTCACACACACATGTTCACTCTATACGAGAGTGTTGGCGCAGCGGCGGATCCGGATCCCGTTCCCGGGGGCGCAGCGGAAGTTCAAAAATTTCCCCGTAAACATTCAAGTAAAGCACTAAAACATACATAGGATGTTTTAATGAAGGTTACCTTGCTGGCGTCTAGGCGCCTGGCTCCGACCAGATTCACATGATATCTGGCACTTCAAAGGTTGGCGGCGGTAGTTCTCAAAATCCGATCCACGACTGGAAAAACGACTCCTTAGTGAGTCTGCACTAGAAGAGCTGACGAATTTGCCACGAACGGAATCACCTCGTCAAGGTGATCGGAACAAGTCCGATCACGGCAAGCGGCGACGGGCGGCGTGGCGCGGCGGCGCGTGGGAAGGCGGCGGCCGAGAGGTGAGGAGGGAGGGAGGGTGTCGGCTAGGGTTGTTATGCAAGATTAGTGTATTCATAATAACCGTAGGCCAATAATAAATAGACATATGATGGGCTTGGACCGGGCCAACGGGTCTGGGTCAGGCCCAGGTCCATATGAACATTCGGTTCATTTCCATCACCGTGGCTTCATCATAACTCTGATCGACGATATAATCGGACCGATCTACACAGTTTCCAAAACTGAGTATTATGATGCGAAAACAATTTTTCAGACCACCTAGTACAAAATTGCAGTTTAGCCCTTCAACTTTGGGGAAATCGCAATTTGACCCCTGTTGACTTTTAGGAAGTCGCACTCCCTAAATTCCTCCTCCTATGCTCAACACATTGAGCTTAGTTTCTGTGCGGGAATCGTGAATCCAGTACTTGTGTGACCCTCAATGGTTCAGGGATACAGCTAGACGTGGACTCACAACCATTGTGACTTCGAAATCACAATTTCGGGCTGACCCATCGGATCATGGTAAAGCGCCTAGCAACATCGCCCCATGATCCCCTAGGTATCACTGATAGTGCCTGAAAGAACCAGTCGGTCGTGGTTAGCGTACAGTACGGTCCTTTCAACACATATATCCCGATCAGATCAACGACCATTGGTATATCGAGAGTCGCTAGAGATCTAATAACTATGTATACATCTCGGAGATCAAATAATGACATCACGTGTGTTACTAGGTAAACCCATTTACCTAAAACACATCTAGTACTCTGGCCAGAGATTCATCACACTATTATCTCCTCAGATAGCATAGGATATCCACGCATAAAAGCGAGCGGTGAATCCTCGACAACGAAGCATCGACTCCTACATGCATCGGGTCCTCACCCAATCCCGCCACCTAATGACCCCAACTGAGTCGGTAAACGGGTCAAAGTGAGGCACCTATCATGTAGAGTCTCAATGAAGTTTCGAATAGTGAGGACTAATCAGTACAACCAAGACCTCGGACTTATCCACTCGATAAATGGTAACCACTTGAAAAGTCCGAACGAGGGTAGTTCGATAGATCACCAGGTCACTATCCATCTGCATGCTCAGAACATCACAATGTTCCCTACCAATGAAACATGGTACTTCACATCGCAGATGCTAGTTTCAAGATCGGGCGGCCTTATCCTCATTTTGACGGCCCAATCGACTAGGAACGAGTTCAGAATACACAGTGACTATTAGATATGTTTCATGATAGCCATCATATCCACTATCACATCTAACATACACTATGGTGCATTCTAGGTCTTTATCCAACGCAATTGTTAACATTATAACATAATGAAAATAAAGAATTCCATAAAATAAATGTGTATTTCATAAATAAAGATCGTTATACAAAGAGTCAATAAAACCCACACGCCACAAGTTGGCTAGTTGGGCATCTACTCTAACAATCTCCCACTTGCCCTATAGCCAACTGCTTATCAGACGCAGTCCCATTGTTTCGCGATGTTTTTCAAACAACGGTCCTGGCAAGGGCTTCGTAAGTGGATCAGCAATGTTGTCTGCAGAGACGACTCTCTCGACTGCTATGTCACCTCTAGCCACAATATCCCGGATTATGTGGTATTTCCTCAGTATATGTTTGGATCTTTGGTGAGACCTAGGCTCCTTTGCTTGCGCAACGGCACCCGTGTTGTCGCAGTATACCGGGACTGGACCAACTCCTTCAGGGATTACGCCCAACTCTTGGACGAAATTCCTTATCCAAACCGCCTCCTTAGCAGCAGCTGATGCTGCGATGTACTCAATCTCAGTGGTTGAATCCGCGATGGTGTCTTGCTTGGAACTCTTCCAAGAGACAGCACCACCATTGAGCATGAATACAAATCCAGAGGTTGACTTCGAATCATCCACGTCACATTGGAAGCTAGAATCAGTGTAGCCTTCCAACTTCAGTTCACCACCTCCATAGACCATGAACATATTCTTAGTCCTTCGTAAGTACTTAAGAATTTCTTTCACGGTCTTCCAATGCATTTGGCCAGGGTTGGCCTGGTAGCGGCTCGTGATACTCAGAGCATATGCGACATCCGGTGTAGTTGAGATCATGCCATACATAATGCTACCTATTGCCGAGGCATATGGCACGTGTCATACTCTCTATCTCCTCATCAGTCTGGACATATAGACTTAGATAGAGTGACCCCGTAGCACATAGATAGGTGTCCTATCTTGGACTCTTCCATAGAGAACCTCTTAAGTATGGTATCGATGTAGGTAGCTTGGGTGAGTCCGAGCATCCTTTTCGATCTATCCCAATAAATCTGTATTCCAAGAATGTAGGATGCTTCACCCATGTCCTTCATCGAGAATCTACTAAGACAACCACACTTTAGTTGACTGCAACATTCCTACATTATTCCCAATGAGTAGAATGTCATCAACATAAAGTACTAGGAATGTCACAGCATTCTTAACTACCTTCTTATACACACATGGCTCCTCGGGATTCTTGATTAAACCAAATTCCTTAATCGTTTCATCGAATCTCAGGTTCCAACTCCTCGATGCTTGTTTGAGACCATAGATCGATATCTGAAGTTTGCATACTTTATGCTCACTTCCTACAGTTGCGAAACCCTCAGGCTGCGTCATATAGATCTCTTCCTCAATGTTTAGAATGTCATCAACATAAAGTACTAGGAATGTCACAGCATTCTTAACTACCTTCTTATACACACATGGCTCCTCGGGATTCTTGATTAAACCAAATTCCTTAATCGTTTCATCGAATCTCAGGTTCCAACTCCTCGATGCTTGTTTGAGACCATAGATCGATATCTGAAGTTTGCATACTTTATGCTCACTTCCTACAGTTGCGAAACCCTCAGGCTGCGTCATATAGATCTCTTCCTCAATGTTTCCATTAAGAAACGTGGTTTTCACATCCATTTGCCATATCTCATAGTCGTACCATGCGGCTATGGCTAGTAGGATTCTAATTGACTTGAACATTGCGACTGGAGAGAAGGTTTCATCATAGTCAACACCTTGCCTTTGAGTGTAACCTTTTGCGACCAGTCGTGTCTTGTAGCTCAGTACCTTACCATCAGGCCCAAGTTTTCTCTTGTATATCCATTTACACCCTATAGGAACAATTCTTTCGGGAGGATTAACAAGAGTCCAAACTTGGTTCGCATGCATCGAGTCAATCTCAGATTGCATTGCTTCAAGCCATAAATTAGAATCAGCATCGGAAATCGCCTCCTTGAATGTTCTTGGATCACATCCAATAACTTGATCACTTTGATCATCTTCAAGGAGGAAACCATATCTATCAGGAGTCCTAGGAATCCTTTCAGATCTCCTAGGTGCGACCATTTCTGGTATTGGCTCTTGTGGTGCGAGAGATTCACTTGGTACTTCAGATGGTTCTTGAACTTTTTCGAGTTCTACTATCTTGCCTTTTCTATCAAGTAGAAACTCCATTTCCATAAAGGTGGCATTTCTATAAACAAACACTTTTGTTTCATTGGGATAGTAGAAGTAGTATCCAATGGAATTCTTTGGATACCCTATGAAGTAACATAAGATGGATCTATTATCCAGATTATCTCCCACTGTCTGCTTCACGTAAGCAGGACATCCCCAAATCCTCAAGAATGAGTATTTGGATGGCTTGCCCATCCATATCTCATATGGAGTCTTATCCACCGCCTTGGTGTGGACATTGTTCAACAACATTACCGCCGTTTTGAGCGCATAGCCCCAAAACGAGGTAGGAAGCTCAGTGAAGCTCATCATAGATCGAACCATGTCCATCAAGGTTCGATTACGAATTTCCGCTACACCATTGAGTTGTGGTGTGGCCGGAGGGGTCCACTGTGAGAGAATCTCATTCTCTTTAAGATAGTCTTGAAATTCAGCACTCAAGTATTCTCCACCTCGATCGGATCGAAGTGCTTTAATACTTTTTCCTAACTGTTTTCTACTTCAGCCTTGAATTCTTTGAACCTTTCAAAGGATTCAGACTTGTACTTCATTAAGTACAAGTACCTATACATAGAGTGATCATCGGTAAAGATGATGAAGTATGTGTGACCGTACTTAGTACCAATACTAAGTGGGCCACACATATCAGTATGGATCAAATCCAATAGGCCTTGAGCACGTTCAGGCTTGCCCGTGAAGGGTTGTTTAGTCATTTTTCCCTTGAGACAAGATTCATAAGTCGGTAGGGAGTTAACATCTGACGTATCAAACATGTCACTCCTAACCAACGTGTTCATACTACATAAGGAAATATGACCTAACCTAGCGTGCCAAAGTTGTGCTGGGTTTAAGCTGTTGTTTTTCCTTTTAATTGTTGTTGTATGTGTTTCCACATCGCGAGTTGGAACTTCTTTTAATTTTAAGTTGTATAAATCGTTTTCGCGTTCCCCAATTCCAATTAAACATTCATTCTTGTATATATTGCAAATCGAATTAGCAAAATGACAAGAATATCCATCACTATCAAGCATAGAAACAGAAATAATGTTCTTTATTAACTCGGGAACAAACAAAACGTTTCTCAATAACAACTTAAAATTCGAAGACATAAATAAATAGACATCTCCTATAGCTACTGCAGCAACCCTTGCTCCATTGCCCAGCCTCAAGTGGGTCTCACCCTCCCTAAGACGTCGGCTTCTTGTCATCACCTGCAAATCATTGCAGATATGAGATCCACATCCGGTATCAAGTACCCAAGAAGTCAAATTAAGAGACATATTTATTTCGATGTAGAATATACCTTTTGCAGTTCGTAACTGCTCGAGGTAATCCTTGCAGTTCCTCCTCCAGTGTCCAGGCTTGTGACAGTGGTGGCAAACATCCTCAGATTTGTTCGGCTTTGAAGTCCTTGTCTTGTGCTTCTTGGCGGGCTTTTCCTCCTTCGCAGGGGCAGAACGCTTCTTACCCTTGCGTTTGGGCCCCTTCTTCGCAGAGGAAGAAGAGCCCATAAGGAGAACGGGCTTGTCCTTCTTTATGGTCCCCTCGAACACTATAAGCATGTTCACCACCTCTTCAAGGGTGGCTTCCAGCTTGTTCATGTTAAAGTTGACCACAAAGGGGTCGAACGCAGCAGGGAGTGAGAGGAGAAGCAGATCCACTGACAGCTCATGTGGAAGTGTAATATCAAGGCCCACCAACTTTTCAATAAGCCCAATCACACGAACCCCATGCTCGCGGACCGAAGTCCCATCGCGCATGCGGCTCGTCATGAGCTCCTTGACAGTGGTGAACCTCTCAGTCTACGAGTTCTCCCCATACAGCTCCTTAAGATGAAGGTGTATGTCAGCAGCATACACCGTCTTCTCAAAGCGCCGCTGCATTTCGTTTGACATCGATGTCATCATATAGCATCATGTCTTAAGCTCGTCATCCCACCATTTATTCAGCTTTGTCAGCTCCTCAGGGCTGATATCGGCAGGGGCTTCCTTCGGAGGGCTCTTGTCTAACGTGTAGAGGAGCTTCTCCGAAGCCAAAACAATATTGAGGTTTCGAAGACAGTCTTCGTAGTTCAGACCAGTGAACTTGTTGCTATCCAGTATAGCAGCAAGTGGATTTTTGATCGAAGACATTATATAAGCAGTTTATACTGAAAGGAAAAATAGACATGCATTACTAACTATATATGAAAAACGCTAAGACATAAAACAAGGTCATTTAGTTTTATGAATTACCCTCCCACTATTTTAACGATTTCACCACCCTCTAATGAAGCTAGTTTCCTTAGTGGGTACACAGAGTACAATCAAGCGATCATGGTCCCGAATAATATCAGCCAACCATGACCCTCAAAAGGTAGAGCCCAATTGCAACAGGTGCAACCTCCGTGTATTTACCTCACGTCCAGTAATGGCCCAATAATATGACGCCGATTACTATCACGTGTCAAGATGACCCATCAATGTCGAGTTATGAAGGACGATCCCCTTAACGTCCCCAATAATATGAGCCAACGTTAAAGGGAGTTCCAACCAACTCACAGCGAGTGTCAATAACGTGTACAGCTTTCCGGCATACATAACCCCCTCAATAATATGAGTCGGGCCATGTATGCGGGTAGCATCGACGTACACTCATTGTTGATGGAAGGTAGGAAAATTTAAACAAATTTAAATTCCCTTAGTTTATCGAATAAACTTTTAATCTTGAAATTAATTTTAAATCATATTTAAAATTAGGGATTTTAATTTTGAAAATTCGGTCTCATTATATTTAAATCACAATTTAAAATGCGGATTCAACAAACATATATCGCATATATAAAATTAAGTATGAGCGATAGCGAAAGCTATGCGGTCCGTGGTTGCCAATCACGGACCTAGGTCCAGTCCTAGGTGATATACAGTATGCAATGTAATCCTATTACATTAGCTTCAAGTTTTACAAATCTTGGGTCTTCAATATCTTTGATCATCATCTCCACCAACTTCAAAAGGTCCTCCCACTAAATCTAATATTTACATTTAAATATCCATGACACATTGGGATATAATTTTAAAGGGGTGGGACCGGGCCACAAACAGACCCACTTTGTAAATGATATCAACAATATTACAACCAAGAATTTGCAAAACCTAGCATACACCTAACACATTGGGCACGGCTCTCGATCATCCCAAACATACAATCAATTCATATAATTGACATAAATTAAATAATCAAATCAAATTTGATAATTTTCCAACAAAATCATATTTTATAAATAAAATCATATTTTGTCAATTTTAATTGCATCATATTGGGCTTAAAACAATTTTAGGTCCAAAATCTCAAAATTTCCAAAAATAATTTTGGTCCGACCAAAATGACCCAATATCAAATATTGCCACGAAAACTTCTCGGACTGCCCGGGACAGGCCCGAAACAAACCCTAGGAGTCAAAATAGTGTCGCAACACCGCCTCGGGATCGGCGCACGGCGGCGCCCGCCGCCTGCACAGCGTGCGGCACACTGTCGCACGCTGCGCGCGGCGCGGCCGACCATCGGCACTGTAGCTGCGCGCAGCTACAGTGCCGCCGTGCGCAGGCTACAGTGCCGCCGTGGGCACGCTACAGTGCCGTCGTGGGCACGCTACAGCGCCGCCGTTTTTTTTTTATTATTTTCGAAAAATTTGTGATCCGTGCAATTCAGGCACAATTATGTATTGATAGATCCGAGCCTTGGCTCTGATACCACTGCTGGCGCAGTGGCGGATCCGGATCCCGTTCCCGGGGGCGCAGCGGAAGTTTCAAAAATTGCCCCGAAAACGTTCAATACATAATAATTAAAGCACTAAAACATACATATGATGTTTTAATGAAGGTTACCTTGCTTGCGTCTAGGCGCCTGGCTCCGACCAGATTCACAGGGAATCTGGCACTTCAAAGGTTGGCGACGGTAGTTCTCCGAATCCGGTCCATGACTGGAAAAACGACTCATTCGTCAGTCTGCACTAGAAGAGCTGACGAATTTGCCACGAACGGAATCACCTCGTCAAGGTGATCAGAACAAGTCCAATCACGGCAAGCGACGACGGGCGGAGCGGCGCGGCGGCGCGTGGGAAGGCGACGGCCGAGAGGTGAGGAGGGAGGGAGGGTGGCGGCTAGGGTTGTTATGCAATAGTAGTGTGTTCATAATAACCCTAGGCCAATAATAAGTAGACATATGATTGGCTTGGACCGGCCCAACGGCCTGGGTCAGGCCCAGGTCCATATGAACATTCGGTTCATTTTCATCACCGTGGCTTCATCATAACTCCGATAGATGATCTGATCGGACTGATCTACACAGTTTCCAAAACTGAGTATTATGATGCGAAAACAATTTTTCAGACCACCTAGTCCAAAATTGCAGTTTAGCCCTTCAACTTTGGGGAAATCGCAATTTGACCCCTGTTGACTTTTAGGAAGTCGTACTCCCTAAATTCCTCCTCCTCTGCTCAACACATTGAGCTTAGTTTCCGTGCGGGAATCATCAATCTAGTACTTGTGTGACCCTCAATGATTCAGGGATACAGCTAGCCGTGGGCTCACAACCATTGTGACTCCGAAATCACAATTTTGGACTGACACCATCGGATCATGGTAAAGCGCCTAGCAACATCGCCCCATGATCCCCTAGGTATCACTGATAGTGCCTGATCATGGTAAAGCGCCTAGCAACATCGCCCCATGATCCCCTAGGTATCACTGATAGTGCCTGCAAGAACCAGTCGGTCGTGGTTAGCGTACAGTACGGTCCTTTCAACACATATATCCCGATCAGATCAACGACCATTGGTACATCGAGAGTCGCTAGAGATCTAATAACTATGCATACATTTCGGATATGAAATAGTAACATCGCGTGTGTTCCTAGGTAAACCCATTTACCTAAAACACATCTAGTACTCTGGCCAGAGATTCATCACACTATTATCTCCTCAGATAGCATAGGATATCCACGCATAAAAGCGAGCGGTGAATTCTCGACAACGAAGCATCGACTCCTACATGTATCAGGTCCTCACCCAATCCCGCCACCTAATGACCCCAACTGAGTCGGTAAACGGGTCAAAGTGAGGCACCTATCATGTAGAGTCTCAATGACGTTTCGAGTAGTGAGGACTAATCAGTACAACCAAGACCTCGGACTTATCCACTCGATAAATGGTAACCACTTGGAAAGTCCGAACGAGGGTAGTTCGATAGATCACCGGGTCACTATCCATCTGCATGCTCAGAACATCACAATGTTCCCTACCAATGAAACATGGTACTTCACATCGCAGATGCTAGTCTCAAGCTCGGGCGGCCTTATCCTCATTTTGACGGTCCAATCGACTAGGAACGAGTTCAGAATACGCAGTGACTATTAGATGTGTTTCAGATAGCCATCATATCCACTATCACATCTAATATACACTATGGTGCATTCTAGGTCTTTATCCAACGCAATTGTTAACATTATAACATAATGAAAATAAAGAATGCCATAAAAGAAATGCGTATTTCATAAATAAAGATCGTTATACAAAGAGTCAATAAAATCCACACGCCACAAGTTGGCTAGTTGGACATCTACTTTAACAGAGAGTTGAGCTGAAACAGATCATGAGTGAATAACTTTAGACAAATGTGTCTTTGATTAAAAACGTTAAATTCGGAGTTTGTAGTCTTGACATAGAGACGTTAAACATATGCAGCCTGGGACAATATGATAAGTCTCAGTTGAGGTTGGTTTGTACAAGTTTTTGTTGAAGCAAAGTCTTCTAGCGGGGTCTTCCCGTTTGTAAGATGGGAAGACGTAGAAGCAATGACTTCGAACTTTCAGAAACAAATATCTGAGTATTTCTTTACAACTTTTATTCATACATGTTTTAAATTCAATTTTCAGAGAGTATGTCGAGTATTTTCCGATTGGTATTTCTAATCAGAGAGTATGTCGAGTATTTTCCGATTGATATTTCTACCCAGACTCGATATAGCTTAAACAATCAAGAACCATAGTTATTGCAACTCAATCACAGCTCAATAAGATAGCGTTGTCTTCCTGGTCTGCGTTGTTTTCTCTTTGAAGAATGTTTGAAAGTCGTGATCCGATCCTCTCGATAGAATATAAATACAGATGGATTATGATTAATAAAAAATGGTGAGTAAACAATCTCCTTTTTGAGGTAGATATAGTCTTAATTATTAGCTTAATTTAAATATATATATGTAGGATCGAGCGCTTAGCGTTTTACCAAAAGTTATAGCTGTTGGTAACGGTGCAAATCCACTCTTTTTAAACTGTATAACAACACAAGCGTCACGGTTCGATCGCTCTAACTAGTAGGGATAATTATTGCACCTATGTAAAAATTTAGATACGGGCGAATTAAAAGTCCTCCTCAATCCTCAACTATTAAGAAAACAAGAAAGTTTGCTCAAAATTTGAAAATATAGTGGCGTATGTTCAAAATTGGAAAGCGTTAGATAATTAACATCATTGTTTCTACGGATATTTGAACAGCATCAGGATTTCATAGTGATGTATTTTCAAAACTGAATGCACTAGACAGTTAATATCATTGTTTTCACGAATATTTTAACAATATGAGGATTCAAACGAATAACAATTAATTTGTATATGCCGACCAGTCTTACTTTCCTTTTCCTTTAATAGACATAGATATCAGACATTAACTGAATTATTAGTAATATTAACCTATATTATTAATTTTAGGATACAAGATGAATCAGGTGCTTATGCATACGCGTCTGTGTATATCATTTTGTTATTATATTTTATTTTTAAAAACCGTGTGTATATCTTCTTTTTTCAAAAAAAAAAAAGTACTCTTCGAAAAGCTGACACGGCGGCGATCCAAGTTAACATGGCAGGCTGCTAGAACCACACTGGACCGCCCTATGATCTTTTCATATTTTATTTGATTTGTACGCCCTATGATCTTTTCATATTTTATTTGATTTGTATATAAAAGGAGGACACCACTTCTCTTTAAAAGAGGTTCTAAACAAAATACAACAAATAAGGGGACCCCAGTACACCACATTCATTCGTTTGGGAGCGTGCCTACACGATCCAATTGTCAATGCTTTGTAATGATGATGTATCCGAAATTTAATCTTAAATTTGAAAATTGATGATACGTAAACTACAACCTATCACAGTTCTTATCGTTTCAAATATGCAAAACAATTCACTTTGTTTGCTAAATGATACGACACTTGTCTACAAATCATGTCACTGAATACGCCTCCGACGTCTGTCTGACAAATTGGTTCAAATATAATTATAGAGAAAATTGATATCCCTGCATTGAAATATATGAGAGAAGTAAATAGGAGGTTATAATTTGGTCATATCAATGAGGTTATCCAATTACCACCTGATCTCTTATAGGGATGGCAATTTTCCACGCGAGTTTGGGAGCCGGCGGGGAAAAATCGAAATGAAACGAGTATGGGGAATATTTTATATCCCCGAATCAAATGGGGATGGGTATGTTAATAACACCCACATCTCCGAAATCCCCGAACCCACCCCGATAATGTGTGTATATATATATAATAAAAATAATAATATCATTATTATTTTATAAAAATCATATTACTATTCTTATTTCATACATATTTAGATAAATAAAAATCTTCCAAACACGTAATAATCTAATAACATTAATGCATATATATATATTGTTCTTTAATAATATATTATTGACTAATAAATATACGTTACTATATTTTAAACTTGAGACATTTAACTAACTACTCTAGGCGTCAATTTGACATCAACGTCAAATTAATATCTAGTCTAGAAAATACAATTCATTTATGTTGCTAAATGACAAAGATGTCAAAATAAAAATCTAACTCTCTAGACTGTCTAATAAAATCTATTATCACCCTCGATTTAAAAATTCTAGAAACCACCTATCAACGTATCTCCCCTCCATATATTTGTAAATATCATATGTACCAGATTGCTAGTATATACCGTGTATCATAGAAGTAGTGTCCCAAGGGAATCTTCAACTTATCATGAGATCATGGTAGTTCATATATAATATTATTCACATTTCATTCATCGATTTCTCTTGTTATATCATTTGAAATTGGTTCTGCATGTTTTTTCGAAGTATTCGAGATTCTAAATTTATTTGCAGGCATTCATCATGGGGAGGCTACCGTGTATATATATTTCCATCAGTTTAAATAGCAATAGTTGATGAAGCGGGTACGAGCCAAAGTTGCTAAATTATATTAGAAACTAAATTCGTTATGAAGTTTGATGCCCCCCATTAGTAGCTCGGGATCCGAGGACCATCTACATCATCAAGGGCGAAAGCAATCAAGAGGCGCGCATAGAGCTCGGAGATCGGGATACGCGCAGGGAGCTCGGAGCTCGGGATTTTCATCGAGGCCTTACCATACCCTCGGGAATCGCCCGAGCTCCTTCGTTACGGAGAAGAGCTTATAAACCCGAGGAGACGGCCTAAGTTCGAGGCCTCTCTCGAGGGCCCCAACCCGAGGTGTTAAAGCACTTCCGCAAAAGGCGGAGAACGTGGGCCGTATTATGCGGGAGACGTGCTCACGACCTCACCCACGTCTCGACAGAACGTGCCAACGAATCGATTCATCTGCCTAGCCCCTCTATAAATACCCCCAGATTTGTTCTCTTACGATCATTCACTCATTATCGCACTCTCTCGCACACAGCTTATATTCCTCTCATTTTACTCTCGTGCACGGATGACTTAAGCATCGGAGGGGCTTCGCCGGACACATCTCCGGCGCCCTTTGACAAGTGTTCGTTGGTTGCAGGAATACGCGCACACTCTCCAATCCCCGACGCCCGACGTTCCCGAGGTCCTCGACGTGGTAACAGCTCGACTATAATGAGTAATAAAATTGTATATTGATTAATAAATATAGTTTTAGATCTAATGATAAAGTCTTAACCATAAAAGACTATAATAAAATTTATTTGAAGTTACTGACAAAATCTAATCCTCCTTACGATATATATCTGTGAGTCATAACTTACTTTGAATTTAAAAATGTTACATATTATGATAATATTACTCTTTCAAAATAAATTAATTGGTGAATAAGCTTACAAATAAAAACACGGACTCATGTCAAAGTGGCATTGTTTACTACCCTAATGACGCGGACCACGGAGTATGTATCTATACTAAACACACATTATTATTTTTTGTTTACATTAATTAGAATCTCTCATATAAAGTGTAACTATTTTTTTTCAATTAAAGTTTATAAGTTAATATTTTTTATAGTTATTTCCTCAAAAGGGCATGGTATTACAAATAATTTGTATTATGATAAAAAAAAAATCAATATATACATACTATTTAATATATGTGATGGGATGACAATATGTGTATAAAAAATGTGATTAAATATAAAGTGCTTGTGTAGTATAATTATTTTACGATATTCGCGTGGAGTGAGTTATGCAGTCATCGACTAGTTTATCGTTCACAAAATGATAACTTTTTTTTATAGTTTTTTCTATAACAATCAGGAAGTGGATTAGGTTTATATGACTGTCTAGTGTCTACCAATGAACTAGGGTCCTCTCTATATGGACGATGACATCCTGGGGTGATTGTGAAATCCGATAGAAAAATTAATTGATTTGAAACCACAGGCTTCAACAAATCAAAATAAACTTTTCCAAATCAACCACTTGGCCAACTTCAATGACCTAATTGAACAAATCCAGAAAAAAGGACCTTACAACAGTATTCTTCCAAATTTTATCGATGAAATTTATATTACAAAAGAACATGAGTAATATCTTTCGGATATAAACCACGTCTAACTTAACTCACCGTTTAATCACATCTGTACGACTTGAATAGTACGCGATAGATGAATTTTGATCTTGTTGGGGTGCTTTAGTCTCCACATCCGTTTAAACCCGAGTATTACTATAAAGTGAAACCGTACTTGAATAAATATCACTATATATATTGAGCTATGAAATATCCAAAGTTAACCTTGTATTCGTCGCGACGTGAAGTACCAAATTAACCAATCTTCCCGTGGGTGAAACCAACTAGATTTCTCATTAGCTCCTCTTTATCCACATCCCAAATAGAATTGGTAACTAGGTTCAATCTCAAACACCCTCTGAATTCATCAACCCAACTTTAAGTGTGTATAGGATGGCTTGGGTGTTGTGATAGAGCTGAAGTAACTGCAGGTCCTTGCTCCACTTGCCCGGGATCTTCACACGTGCACTATTACCAAAGTGTGAACCGAGTTACCCACGGGCTAGCTCACGTTACTTTTTTAAGGGTAGAGATGTTTGTACCCAGATGCTATTCTTAATATTTGTAAACCAGGACCTAAGGTTATGTTAATGGATTGATTGTTTACCTTAAAAAAATAATTTTTTTCTGAGATTAATGCAATTGAGCCGTGGGGGAGGTAGTATGTTGAAGGCTAGTGCGAGGTATAGAGACTCAAGTTTGCCTTCTACCTTTCCGGTGCCCCCTTTAATTTCATAACAATTTATCTCTAATTCGCGGTCATTCTATATTCTGATAAACTAAAATATAACTATAAAAAAAACTAAATGAAAATAAAAAGATTTAGTGGTTTAAATAAAAGACTTGGGAGGTAGACTGGACTTTAGGTGTAGAATGAGTGGGCTTTGACTAATTATATTTAGTAGGCTTTGAATAATTATATATAGTTTTGATAAAAGATTTGGGTTTTGCTAGAGTCATGACTATCCATATGTAGATCCCATCTCTTACTTGGAGTAATACTCTCTTGTGTATATTAATATAATGCAACCCACTGCTATAAATTGAAAACGATTTTAGTAAGGCCGGACAAGAATTGGTTATGACATTTGGCTTCCTTCTTTATGCCCATCTGACAAAAACAATGAAAAAAATAAAATAAAAATCTAGAATAATAATTAAAATTAAAGAAATTTTGATGTTTAGAAATGGGCTTTCGGGCATCCAGGATACATGGACTGCACAAGAAATGGGTTGGGCATAGGCCCATCATATTGTATTTCATGTCAGTCTCTGTGCCTTTGTATACGACTCCAAGTGCTCCAATTTATAATATTTTATTAAAAAAGTTTATTTATTTCTTTAATCCATTTTTGTAATAATGATAAGAGTCTTTGTTGTATCTATACTGTAATGTGCTATGCTATATATATATTAAGTTTTGAAGAGGTTTGCATCGAAATACGTGAAAAGTCTATAATTCATATGTAAATATTTTTTTCTTTTCTTCTATCTATACATTTGAATTTTCAGCTAAATAATCAACATGAGAAATTACTATAATTTTTAAAAAAATGTTTTAATTTTTTTGACATGATCTCTCGAACTCATAATTTATTTAATTTTATTTTTTATGTTTATGCGCAAATAGTGTGTGAAGGGGCACTAGTTATTATAAAAAAAAAGTATTTAAAAGTTGACATGATCTTTGATCTTTCCAAACTCGACAAATTCTTTCTTTTTAATGCTGTTGCACGCAAGCGTGTGAAAGGGCACATGTTGAAGAAAATTGACGTTTACCTTCTTCATTAAGCATAAAAATAAAGATAATGTAGTTATAGAAAGATTTAAGTGTCAACTGCATTAAATAAAAATAAACATATAGTAAGTTTAACGAAATTTGTGTCTCGATGGGGTATTTAGTAGAGTCGAAGAATGGCTCATCCTGTCCAACCCGTCTTTAACTAGATACATCATATGAGACGACTAAAAGAACCCCAACCCAATCTATCATATAATTCTCTCCCAAAAATTTTGAAATTGCTCACAATAGGGATGACAATGGAGACGGGATGTGACTGATTTTGTTATTATCATTCATGTGCTCGAATAAATAAGAGATTTTCATCATCATTCCCATGGGATCGGTTCAGGGACGGTGAGCTTCGCCCCATATCTAATATATAAAATTATATATATCATTTTCTATTCAATATTATTATTACATCTCTAACCCGTTCCCATGGGAAAATTTGTCTTATCTAAGTCAAACAATTAACCTTGACCAAATCAATCATAAAAATGTAAATCTTTCAAAATTTTAAACATACTTTAACCAATAATAATTATATATAGGACAATCAATCATAAAACCATATAAATGTTTAAAATTTAACAATCCTACAGAAACAAACGAGAATAAAATGTAAAGGAGGATGAATGCAGAAAAGCAAATATTATTCTTATTTTCTTACATCTAAAATAAATGCATATTGAATCATATCATACGCTTGTATCGAGACGACAAACTAATTTTGGAAAATTTATATCAAATTAGAAATTCATGAAGCAGAAGCGGTGGATTAATGATTATCAAGATTTTCTGAATAAAGATAAAGTGAATTGATTAATTAATTAGTCAGGCGTACGACTTTTGTAGTTTGTTTAAGTTGCTTCTTCGACGAGAGACGTAACGTTGCCGTAGCAGTATGGGTCGGATCGCCGCCGCAGCCTTCGTTTTTCTTCTATTGCTTTCGTCGGTGCACTCCTTCTATCTCCCGGGGGTTGCCCCTCGCGATTTTCAACAAGTACTGAATTTTGTGCAACATCCTGTCTTTGATAAGCATCTTGAGTTTTTTTTTCCATAAGTGGATCTACGAGTAACATACTCGATTTACAGTTATTTAGTTTCAGTTTCACATGAAAGTTCCTGTATCCTGAATTTTCTTAGTGATCGGAGAAGATCTAGGGTTTTGTAGTAGTTGTTGGATTTGAATGCAGCGGTTGTCTGTTTCTTTGAGTATGGTTTGATTGCTGTTGTTAATTGTGTTATCGTTTGATTTTATTGGCAATGTCAGACACCCTGGTTTTCGCGGCGAAAGCTTTATCCGATGTGGATCAGGATTTTTCGGCATTTACATTTTGATTAGGAATTCCTAAACGTTACATTTGTGTTCAGTGGGGTTCTTAGTTGTATTGAATCATCATTGTCATTGCTACAAAGTTTTTATTCGATGAAAATTTGGGAACCTACTATGTTCCTTGAAGTCCCTCTGCTTGAGACAGCGTGGCCACGAAATGCAAATGTATACTTTCCAAAATCTTTCAGGAATTAATCCTTGGAGATACTTGATACGGATATATATATATCGCCTTAAGTTGCTTGTTGTTGTTTTATTCTTTTATTATTCTTCTGCTCTGCTGGTTTCGGGCTTATTGATATTTTTTCTTCTTTATGTTTTAAAATAATATCTGTGATATGGGTGTCTTTTATTGTTAACAGGGGGATGAGCTTGCTGTCAAAGTGAACAAACTATCGTCTACTAAGACACAACTTCCATATGACTTCTATTACTTAAACTACTGCAAGCCAAAAAATATCAAGAATGTTGCTGAAAACTTGGGAGAGGTCCTTCGAGGTGACCGCATAGAGAATTCTGTGTATACAGTAAGGTTCCACGACTGTTTCATCAGACTTTCTGCTAAGACATCGTAGTCCTAGTCATCTTTGTTATCTAATACAAAATTATTGGTACTAGTTTCGTATGAGAGAGGAGCAGTCCTGTACAGTGGCTTGCAAAGTTACTCTTCAAGAGCAAGATGCAAAAAATTTCAAGGAGAAAATTGACGACGAATACAGAGCCAATATGTAAGTGCATAGATGAAGGTTCCCTTCACTGTCCTTGTGTGCAACTGTCGCATGTGTTCTTAGCTGCTCTCGCGTTCCAGTTACCAAAAACTTTGGTTGAATCAGCCTGCAAACCATGGGAGTTACTGCTAAAAATTTCTCATTTTCTAGCATCTACTTGCAGGATTCTAGATAACCTTCCGGTAGCTGTAATTCGGCAAAGGCGAGATGGAAGTACATCTACAACTTATGAGCACGGTTTCCGTGTTGGGTTCATAGGAAATTATGCTGGGGTAAGTTACAATGTTTTGCCTTTCTTTATGACTGTTGCAGACACGATCACCAGGTAAAAGCAGTAACAATTCACGTGATAATCAAGGAATAACCGGTGTATTACTCATGAAAAGGAATTACAGAATTGTAGTAACAACCCAGGGCAACCCCTATACCTCTAGCCTAGCTAGATAGTGTTAACAGTAGTAACTAACTTGATACCCTTCTTCCCGCTCACCATCCTATTTATTCTATAACTAGTTTCTTCCTTGGACCTTGGGCCTCCTGCTATAAACATTAGTAATAGGAGGCTTGGGCCTATCTACAAGTTCATGCTCGAATTCCCTAACAATACTCCCCCTGTTAAAGGCAGCCTTGTCCCCAAGGCTGGTTTGTGGAAATTGAGTTGCAAAGTCATCCGCGTCCTCCCAGGTGGCCTCCTCAATCGGTTTGTCTTTCCATTGCACAAGTATTTGTGGGGTCAATATGCCAGCCTGTTTCTTTTGTCTGTGAACTAACACTTTCACTGGTTCATAGTTGAATGTCAAGTCTTGTTCCATGCCCAGTGGTAGTTCCTGAATTTTACTGTGCTCACCCACTGCTTTCTTGAGTTGAGAGGCGTGGAAAACTGGGTGAATGCGAGATCCTTCTGGTAACTGAAGTTTATAGGCAACCTCCCCTATCTTTTGGGTGATGACATAGGGTCCATAATATCTTGGAGCTAGTTTCTGGAATATCCTGGAACAAACTGATTGTTGTCTATGGGGCCTTAACTTGAGAAACACTTTATCCCCCACCTGAAATGAATCCTTTGTTGTGCCCTCTGGAGGTTAAACTTGTGTTGCCGCAGGACCTCATCTCTGTCCAACAACTCCCGACCACAGCTGCCACCTTTGACTCAGCTGGTACAAACCTTGTAAGGACAGGTGGCTTCCGCCCATAAACTACTTCGAAAGGGGTCATGCCTGCTGCTGTCTGATAGGCCGTGTTATACCAGTACTCCGCCCAATGTATCCAAGTACTCCAAGCTCGAGGCTGTTCAGAAGCAAAGCAATGCAAATAGGTCTCAATACAACGGTTAAGAACCTCTGTTTGTCCATCAGATTCAGGATGGTATGCTGAACTCATGGCTAATTTTGTACCCTGCAATCTAAAAATCTCCTTCCAGAAAGTGCTCATAAAGATAGGGTCTCGATCACTAACAATTGACCTTGGAACCCCATGTAGACGGACTATTTCTTTGACAAATTTGTCAGCTACACCCTGTGCAGTGTAGGGGTGCCTCAAAAGGATGAAGTGGCTGTACTTGGAGAGCCTGTCTACTATCACAAACAATACATCAAATCCCCGTGACTTGGGCAGTCCAGAAATGAAGTCCATAGAGATGTCTTCCTAAATGAGGTCTGGAATCGCCAATGGTTGTAACAATCCAGCAGGTTTCAAAGCCTGATATTTGTGTTTTTGGCACACCAAACATTAAGCTACAAAAGCATACACTGCTTTCTTCATTCCCCTCCAAAAAAAACTGTTGGCTATGCGTTTCATTGTGCGGAATGCGCCAGCATGTCCCCCTTCTGCTGAGCTATGGCACTCCACCATTATCTGCTGCGTCCATTTTGATTCTGAGGGCAGTACTAGTTTCCCTTTGTACAGCAATGTGCCATTAGACATAGAATAGGGTGAATCCGGTAGCTCTCCCGCATTTAGTTTGGCAATGATCTTGCTCAACACAGGGTCCTTCATCACCGCCTCCTTAATTTCCTCAATGCTGTCCCACTGAGGTATAGAAATGTTACTGATGCTACTGAGAGTTGTGTCCCCCCGCCTGGACAGTGCATCAGCTGCCTTGTTGAGTGATTCCGCCTTGTATTTGATTTGAAACTCATACCCCATGAGCTTCGAAAGCCATTGTTGTTGGTCCGGGGTTCTGATCCTTTGGTGTAACAGCTCTTTGAGTGCTTTGTGGTCTGTTACTACCACGAATTTCCTCCCCAATAGGTAAGGCCGCCAATGGTGCACCGCTAAAGCCAATGCCATCAACTCTTTCTCGTACGTTGATTTGTTAAGAGCTCTATCAGCTAGAGCCTTGCTGTAGAAAGCAACAAGACGGCCTCCTTGAGTTAGAACAGCCCCATTACCACGCCCCGACGCATCACATTCAATCTCAAAATCTTCATCAAAGTTAGGAAGCCTCAAAACAGGGGCTGTCATGAGTCTCCTCTTTAGCTCCTCAAAGGCTTGAGCAGCCTCACGATTCCACCCAAAGCACCCCTTTTTTAACAAGTCTGTGAGGGGTTTTGCCACCTTGCCATAGTCGCGGATGAACTTCCTATAATATCTCGAAAGTCCCAAGAATCCCCGGAGTTCTTTGATGTTACCCGGGGTTGGCCAAGCTTCCACACTTTCCACCTTCTTCCTGTCAACAACCACTCCTCCCCCAGAGATCACGTGCCCAAGATATTCAATTTCTGTCAACCCAAAGCAACACTTCTTCTCATTGAGAAACAACTTATTGTCACGGAGGATCTCCAGTACCACATGCAGTTGTTTTACGTGCTCCTTCAAGTCTTTGCTGAATATCAGAATGTCATCAAAGAAAACCAGAACAAACTTCCTTAGGTGAGGCCGCAGAATGTCATTCATTGTAGCCTGAAATGTAGCTGGGGCATTCTTTAGCCCAAATGGCATTACCAGAAATTCATAGTGCCCCAAGTGAGTGCGGAAGGCTGTTTTCGCGACGTCCCCTGTCCTCACCCTTATCTGATGGTACCCGGACCTTAAATCCAGTTTAGAGAAAACCGTGGAACCATGTAGCTCATCCAGAAGCTCCTCGACCACTGGTATTGGGTATTTATCGGCGACTGTAGCCTCATTTAAAGCCCGATAATCCACACAGAACCTCCAACTCCCGTCTTTTTTCTTCACCAAGATGACTGGACTCGAAAATGGACTTATACTAGGTTGTGTGATGCCTGTCGACATCTCCGGCACGAGCTTCTCAATTTCATTCTTCTGCCTGTGCGCATAACAGTACGGGCGAACCTGTATAGGTGCATGTCCCTCCGTGAGCTTAATCCCATGATCCTGAGTTCTTTCCGGTGGTAACCCGTGGGGTTTATCAAATACCATCCTGTAATCATCCAATACGTCCTGTAATTCTCCAGGATACACTCTGGTAGCTTCTGCCGCATACATCTGGCCAGATTTATCCACAGAAAATAGCGTGGCTGCAAATTCAACCTCAGTCAGTTTGCATATTGATCTGAGCGACACCAAAGATCTCTGCAATGTCGGGTCTCCCTTGAGCTCCACCATCTGGTCCCCTGCACTGAAGCGAATTCGCAGTTTATTCCAATCAAGCATAACTTCCCCAAGGGTCCTCAACCAATCGACCCCAAGTATCACATCAACACCGCCTAGTTCGAACAAATGACCCGTAATAATCACTGTATATGCACCCAGCTCTACCTGCAGATTTCGACACAGACCCTCACATTGTATACGTCCCCCATTGCCTAGAAACACCCCAAAACGCACTGTCTCATCAATCCCCAGGCCTAATTTCTCCACTAAAACTCGTGATACAAAATTATGGCTGGCTCCGCTGTCAACCATCGCCACAACTTCCTCGTCCTTGATCCTTCCTCTCAACTTTAGCGTCTGTGGTTGGTTCATGCCACTGATGGAAAACAGAGGTAATTCCAACGTACCACAATCCTTAATGTCGTCCTCCTGCTCGTCCCCCACTGTTACTGTGTCAATCAGCTCCTCATCATCCCCTTTATCTTCGTCCAGTAATGCTACTTGTAAGAGTTTGAACGCACATTTGTGCATCGGAAGCACAACCCCTTCTCCCGCCGTCGCTGAAATTCTTGTTGGGAAACAATTCTGCCGTCCTGTTTAGCATCACTGCGTCGTTTGGCGTGGCCCTGTGTATTTCCCCCTCCAATTGTTTTACTGCCATCAAGCGGTGTCGTAGAAGTAGCTTTACGGTCGGGAGTATCATTGTATTGCTCCCGACGGGCGGTGACATTTGTATTAGTAATGGGCCGGCCCCTCTCTGAGCCCAAACCTTCAGCCTTGTCGCGAGGCCCACCGATTAGGCCCGATCGGTAATTCCTGGTGGCGCTCATCGTCGAATACCCAGTACGATATGCTCCCGCGTATCCAAACATCTCTTCCTCGATTGCTCTTGCTAGATCCATCGCCCTCATGATAGTGCGAGGTTCGTGGATCCCAATTCGTTTGCCGATGTCCTCCCTTAAACCACTTAGAAAATACCCAAGACACTGGTCCTCCGGCATGTCACCCACCTGGGCCAAGAGCACTTCAAATTGCTCGATATAAGCATCCAGCGTCTGATTTCCTTGCTTCAGTGATGCCAACAGGTAGAATGGGTTCGACTGTCTCCTCCCACCGTATCTCTTAATTAACTCCTCTGCGAATCTACTCCAGCTCATATCCGGAATTTTTGACCTCAACCACTGGAACCAGTGATACGTGGAACCATCCATGTATATGTGCGCTAGTCGCAGACGATAGGTCATCGGAGTATCATGGAGCTCAAAATATTGCTCGGCTTTACCAAGCCAACCTCTCGGGTCAGTGCCATCAAATCCAGGAATCTCCACCCTCTTGAGTGCATGGCGCAACTCATCTTCTCCATTTTGTCTAAACTCCCTACGCGACCCTCTGGTTTCTTCCTCCTCACTGGTGTGTCCACCCTGCACTTCGCCTCCCCTTTGATAACCCCTTCCGTTATAAATCCAATGTTCCAGTTTGGTCTGGTAGGCATCCATTCGTGTTTGTGACTCATCCATTGCCGTAAGCGCCTGGGTCAGACTCGCCATACGCTCTTGGATGTCATCCACATTTCCCTCGACTGTATTCACGGCTTTCTCAAGGACTTCGAGTTTGGCCTCCGACCGCGTCGCCATTCCCTCCGATTGAAGATCCGGCAGGTCGGACCAATTGTTGCAGACACGATCACCAGGTAAAAGCAGTAACAATTCACGTGATAATCAAGGAATAACCAGTGTATTACTCATGAAAAGGAATTACAGAATTGTAGTAACAACCCAGGGCAACCCCTGTACCTCTAGCCTAGCTAGATAGTGTTAACAGTAGTAACTAACTTGATACCCTTCTTCCCGCTCACCATCCTATTTATTCTATAACTAGTTTCTTCCTTGGGTCTTGGGTTCCTGCTATAAACATTAGTAATAGGAGGCTTGGGCCTATCTACAAGTTCATGCTCGAATTCCCTAACAATGACACATTTGTCACTAGTTTAATACTTTTAATTCCTTTCCAGAGCAAAGAGGGAAAGTATTTCATTCATAACCACCTGAGCTTCAGAGTCATGTACCACAAAGATCCTGAAACTGAATCGGCTCGAATTGTTGGGTTTGAAGTTTCTCCAGTCAGGTTTGCTGTTTCCTGCAATTGACTTAGATATTTTCCCTACTTCGCATTCATGATGAGACCACGCATATATTATAATCGGACTTACATTCTATCATTATAGAAGTGAATAAAGAGAGTTTCCTTCACAATAATTTCAATTATATATGCAATGAATCATGAAATTGTCTCATCCAGGAGTTGCTTTTCCTCTACTCTTGTATTTTTACCAAATATGTTTCAACAGTATCAATCACGAGTTTAAAGAGTGGGATGAGAACAACCCTAAGGTGACAACGTGCTCCTCAAACACCAAAAATTTGATCCAGGGAGGCACTGCACCTCAAGAAGTAGTCGCGGGCAAAGATATTGTATTTTCTTACGATGTTACTTTCAAGGTCCTTATTCCTAACCCTATTTTCCTTTTTGTTTTCGTGTTTTCTGCAAAATTTAAGGCATGCATTATGTTGTAGGAAAGTAATATTAAGTGGGCTTCACGCTGGGATACCTACCTCCTGATGAACGATGATCAAATTCACTGGTTTTCAATTATCAACTCGTTGATGATAGTTCTCTTCTTGTCTGGTATGGTTGCCATGATAATGATGAGAACTCTTTACAGAGATATTGCCAACTATAATCAATTGGAAACCCAAGATGAGGCTCAAGAAGAAACGGGTTGGAAACTTGTTCATGGAGATGTTTTTCGGGCACCTATAAATTCTGGATTGCTTTGTGTTTATGTTGGTACTGGGGTTCAGATTTTTGGGATGACATTAGTGACGATGATTTTTGCGTTGCTCGGATTCCTCTCGCCTTCTAACCGTGGAGGTCTTATGACCGCCATGGTTCTGTTATGGGTGTTCATGGGATTATTTGCTGGCTACTCATCCTCTCGTCTCTACAAAATGTTTAAAGGCACCGAGTGGAAGAGAAACACCTTAAAAACAGCTTTCATGTTTCCTGGTATCCTATTCGCATTCTTTTTTGTGCTGAACGCTCTCATCTGGGGAGAAAAATCATCTGGAGCTGTACCTTTTGGAACCATGTTTGCTCTCGTGTGCTTATGGTTTGGAATATCAGTACCTTTAGTTTTCGTTGGTAGTTATCTTGGTTTCAAGAAACCAGTGATTGAAGATCCAGTAAAGACCAACAAAATTCCGAGACAAGTTCCTGAACAAGCCTGGTACATGAAACCGATATTCTCTGTACTCATCGGTGGCATCCTTCCATTTGGGGCCGTTTTTATCGAACTTTTCTTCATCTTGACTTCCATCTGGCTAAACCAGTTCTACTACATCTTTGGTTTCCTCTTCATCGTCTTTCTGATACTAATTGTCACGTCGGCTGAGATTACGATCGTCCTGTGCTATTTCCAGTTGTGCAGCGAAGACTATCATTGGTGGTGGAGAGCTTACTTAACTGCTGGCTCCTCTGCTCTGTACCTTTTCTTATACTCAGCTTTCTACTTCTTCACCAAACTGGAAATCACCAAACTGGTTTCGGGTATTTTGTATTTTGGATACATGCTAATTGCATCATATGCCTTCTTTGTGTTGACTGGAACAATTGGCTTCTACGCGTGCTTCTGGTTTGTCCGGAAGATCTATTCCTCTGTGAAAATCGACTGATGCAAGAATGGAGTGGTTTGGGTTAAACTTGACAGTTTCGATATAGTTTTGGCCCGTATCATTTCGGGATTACTGAATGAAGGTAGAATCAGGTGCTTGGAATCTGCATCATGAGATCTTTAAACTTTGTAAAATTGTCAACGACTGCTCAAAACTTTTCCATGCTTCTGTTTGCCTTGTCTAAATTAATTATGGTTTTTGTTCAGTTAGCCACCCATCTAGTTGTAGCTGAGGGATTATGGTCTTTGTTCTTTATATATTTGTTTATTTACACTTCCATTCTTCCTTTCTTTCATGTTTCGTCCACGTTATAATAAGCTCTTCGGTTTATTCTACTTCAGCTAAACTGTTTGACTTGGATTATCTGAGTTTAAAATTAGTGATTTATGTGAGAGACTGTGTAGTTCAGATGATTTATGGAAAGTATGATTAAGTACTTGTTTTAAAAATACTTGCTTGGAGAATTCAAGCGTTAGTGGAATTGGGCTACAGCTTGGTATTATAGACGATTTACGACTGATTCTGACACAGCACGCCCCTACTTCCTATTCCTATCAATATTTTTCCTTTCCTTACGAATTTTTTTTAACAATTAGCATCACTGTGGTCCTTCAGATGACAAGATCGGAGTAGAGTTTGGAGTAGAGTTTGGAACGAGGTGATTAAATTTTTTTGAAATTTTTCTTTCAAATACATTTTAAATCAATCGAGTCACTAGCTGAACGTATCTCTCGTCTGATCTGATTTTTTACCTACAAAATGATTTGTACAGAAGACTTGAACAAGCATTAAACACAAAAGCAGTAATAAATAGATAAGGGCACGAATTTATTTTTGCGTTTTAACGTCTTAGAAGGTTATTCATTAGAAGACTTTGATGTTGATTATACAATATAATCAAATTCACTCAGTCAGTACACGGTTAATATGAACTTCTAGTAATATCACTACTAACAGAATAGACTATTAGTTTACAAAGAAATGATATCTCAGGCTAAACCGATATTTCTATTCTAGCTTCTGGTTTGATCTGATTCAGCACAGCTAAATCACTACTTGTAAATACAATTACGGTTAAAGCACAAATAGTTCTCGTAAATGTTGATAAAAATGCTCAAAAATATTTTTCTCGTGTATGCTTGTAGTATTTATTGCTCCAAGATTCAAACGGTAAAAATATGGACCTACTCTCAGATTTAAAATCTCGTACATTCGCATTTGGCAATTAAATAGCATTTAATGCATGATGTAAGTTCCGTAATGATGCATTAAATATTCCTTCCTTTTGTTGTAAGGCAATCCTCGTACTTTAACAACCTCGATCTTATTCTAATTGTTGTCTTACAAGTCCAACGACTATCAATGCTTTTCTTGAATCAAATACTCGAAGTCTGTTGCGATCTTATCCGATGATGTTTTCACTTGTCTTAATTATCTGATATGATCTGACTCTTTTATCTGATCTGCTCCAATATGATATCTAATATGCTATTGAACAACTGATCTGATATGATCTTGAAACTGCTCGTTTAAAATCTATCCAAATAAAAGCTCGGTTCTATTCTGTCTCATTAAGCTCAAATTTTTCTCTAATATGTTCTGATCTCATACATTTGTTGTTCTAGATTAATCCCGAGTTTAGTCAATTTTTATATCATCAAACTTAGAATATTTTATCTTAACAATTTTTCCTTTTGGTGATAACAAATCTTAGACAATAAACTTGAACTTTTTTTTCCTTTTCTTTTTATTACGAACTATAAACCTGTATAGTATACAAAAATACAATTATGTCAACCTCTCTAACTAACACTGCTCTTGCAAAATCTACTTAACTCCTTATCTTTTCTGATCAAAATTCTTTTTCATCCCCTTGTTTGCGTATTATTACTTTCCCCCTTTTTGGCATCACGACTATTCTTTAAATATTCAACAAGCTTAGCAAGCTGAGTGCCAAGAGTGACGATTTCTGTCGTGATTTCTACTTTGCAGTAATCAACCTTGGAGAGCAAGGCCATATGTTTCCGATGTTGAGTTTGACGAATAATGTGTTGTGCCTTGTCTTGTTTTGTTAAAGCCTGCAGCACAGTGTCCATATTCTTAAACATATCTGATGTAGCCAAATAGTGTTAGAGTAGATGCCCAACTATCCAACTTGTGGCGTGTGGGTTTATAGACTCTTGTATGAAACAATCTTTATATATGATATCGCATTTACTTATATGGCGTTCTTTACTTTCATTATGTGTGTAATGATTTACAATTGCGTTGAGTAAAGACCTAGAATGCACTGAAGCGTATGTTAGATGTGATAGTGGGTATGACGGCTATCATGAAACACATCTAATAGTCGTTGTGTATTCTGAACATGTTCCTAGTCGATTGGGCCGTCAAAATAAGGATAAGGCCGCCCGAGTTCGAGACTAGTATCTGCGATGCGAAGTACCATGTTTCATTGGTAGGGAACATTGTGATGTTCTGAGCATGCAGATAGATAGTGACCTGGTGATCTATCGAACTACCCTCGTTCGGACTTTTCAAGTGGTTACCATTTGTCGAGTGGATAAGTCCGAGGTCTTGGTTGTACTGATTAGTCCTCACGACTCGAAACGTCATTGAGACTCTACATGATAGGCGTCTCACTTTGACCCATTTGCCGACTCACTTGGGGTCATGAGGCGTCGGGATTGGGTGAGACCCCGATGCATGTAGGAGTCGATGCATCGTTGTCGAGGATTCACCGCTCGCAGACATGCGTGGATATCCTATGCTATCTGAGGGGATAATAGTGTATAAATCTCTGGCCAGAGTACTAGAAGTGTTTTAGGTAAATGTGTTTACCTAGTTACACTCGCGATGTCACTATTCGATCTCCAAGATGTGTGCATAGCTATCGGATCTCTAGCGACTCTCGATTTATCAATGATCGTTGATCTGATCGGGATATATGGATTGAAAGGACCGTACTGTACGCTAACCACGACCGACTGGTTCTTGCAGGCACTATCAGTGATACCTAGGGGGTCATGGGGCGATGTTGCTAGACGCTTTATCATGATCCGTTGGGCAAGTCCGGAATTGTGATTCCGGAGCCACAATGGTTGTGGGCCCACGGCTAGCTGTATCCCTGAACCATTGAGGGTCAGACAAGTACTAGATTCGAGATTCCCGCACGGATACTCAACTCAATGTGTTGAGCACGAGAAGAGGATTTCGGGAAGTGCGACTTCCTAAAAGTCAACAGGGGTCAAACCGGGGTTTCCCGCTGTTGAGGGGCAAAACGGTCTTTTTGCACTGGGGTCCTGAAAAATGGTTTTTCAGATCATATTATTCAGTTTTGGAAACTGAGTCGATCGGTTCGATCTGATCGGCGATCGGAGTTACGATGAAGTCTCGGTGATGGAAATGAACTGAATGTTCATTATTGGACCCGGGCCCGTTGGGCCGGTCCAAGTCCAACACTCTATTTAAATGTATTAAGAGACTTCATAATTAACTTAACTCAATTACTTGCAACACTAATCAACCCAAAACCCTAGCAAAAGCCGCCCCTCCTCTCCTCCCCAAGCGCCGCCGCCGCCGCCCGTCGTGCGCCGCCGCCGCCCGTCGTGCGCCGCCGCCGCAGCCGCCGATCGTCGCCGGAAAATTGTTTCCGGCAAGTTCGACGAGGAGAATCCGTTCGTGCTGATCTCGTCAGCGCTTCTATTGCAGCCTGACGAAGGAGTCTCGGATCTGGTCGTGGACCGGATTGGCGTAAACTACCGCAATCTATCGAGAAGAGCCGGGTTCTTGTAATTCCGGTTGGAGCCAGGCACAAGTGTCAGCAAGGTAATCCGCTTAAACATCCTATGAATATCGTAGTTTGTTTTGAATTTATCGTATTGATCGTCTCCCGGCCCCTTTCTATTGTTCTTCCGCTGCCTAGCCGGGGGGCGGATCCGGATCCCCAACAGTGGTATCAGAGCCAGTGTTTTTCCGGATCTGATCAATATGAATTGCCATAATTGTATCTAATCTTTTAATTTTCAGATCGAAAAAGAAAATCGGGAAGCGAGTCGCCGGGCCGCCGCCTTGCGCGGCGACCACCACGTCGCACGCGCGCGACACCATCGCGCGCTGGTCGCGCGATGGGGAACCTCACGTCGCGCGCTGGCCGCGCGACTTGTGCACGGTGGCCGGACGAACATGCTTGGAGTGGCCGCTGTTGTGTGCGAAGCTCGCCGGCCGAGGTTCGCTAAGTGTTGCGCACTGGTCTCGTATTCATGGCGATGCCCCGTGCGCGACGCTGGCCGACCACTGCCGATGCTGCTGCGCCACGACGCCGCGCGCTGGCCGTGCGACCGCCGCACAAGAAGCGGCCGAGGAGGCGCTGCTGGTCGAGCGTAAGGCGCCGCACGTTGGCCGCGCGATGCGCGATTGCGCAGCTCTTGTCGCGCGCAAAATTCGTTGGTGGAGCGCCGCCGCCGGCCGGCCGCCGCTCCGGCGCCGCTCCGGCGATGTCGTGACGGCTGGTCTGAATTCTTATAGGTTTTGGTTCGAGCCTGTCCCGGGCAGCCCGTGAAGTTTTCGGGCCGGTATGCGATGCCGGACCCGGTTTTGATCGATTTTGAAATTTTAAGTTTTTGGGCCTAAAATTGTTTTAAACCCAATATTGATACAATTAAAATTAGTAAAATGTGATTTTAATTATGAAATGTGATTTTGTAATAAAATATGATTTTGTTGATTAAAATTTGTTTTATCGGCAAAATGCGATTTTATTATAAAATACGATTTCATAATTAGAATATGATTTTACGATAAATAATTAGATTATTTAATTATGCATGTTAATTAGATTAATTGCATGATTGGGGTGATCGAGAGCCGTGCCCAATGTGTTAGGTGGATGCAATAGGTTTTATTTGATTTCGGTTTTAAATATTTAATTATCATTTAAAGTGGGCCTGTTTGTGGCCCGTTCCCACCCCTTATAAATGTATCCCTTATCTGTCATAGCAATTTAAATGTAAATTACTAGATTTAGTGGGAGCACATCCGAAGATGGTAGAGATGACGATCAAGATATTGAAGACCGAAGATCTGTAAAACCGGAAAGCATTGTAATAGGATTGCATTGCATATTGCATTACCCCTAGGATTGGACCCAGGTCCGTGGCTGGCAACCACGGACCGCATAGCTCTCGCGATCGATCATCCCAATGTTATTTATATATTTGATATATAGTTTAAATGAATCCGCATGATTCCATGTTTTTAAATTAGATTTAAATATGCATGAGACCAAAATATTTTTCAAAATAAAATCCCTCGTTTTAAATTTGATTTAAAACTTATATCAAGATAAAAAGTTTATTCGATAAACTAAAGGGTATTTAAAATTATTTAAATTAACCCTACCTTCCATCAACAATGGGTGTACGTCGATGCTACCCGTATACATAGCCCGGCTCATATTATTAAGGGGGTCATGTATGCCGGAAAGCTGTCCACGTCATTGACAAAATTGTTGTGAGTCGGTCGGAACTCCCTTTAAGGTAATCCGCTTAAACATCCTATGAATGTCGTAGTTTGTTTTGAATTTATCGTATTGATCGTCTCCCGGCCCCTTTCTATTTTTCTTCCGCTGCCTAGCCGGGGGGCGGATCCGGATCCCCAACAAATAGTTCAGCCGACGAACTGTTACCACGTCGAGGACCTCGGGCACGTCAGGCGTCGGGGATAGGAGAAGGTGAGCGTATTCCTGCAACCAACGAACACTTGTGAGAGGGCGTCGAAGATGTGTCCGGCGAAGTCCCTCCGATGCTTAAGTCAGCCGTGCAAGAGAGTAAAATGAGAGGAATATAAGCAGTGTGCGAGAGAGTGCAATCGAAAGTGAATGGTCGTAAGAGAACAAACCTGGGGGTATTTATAGAGGGGCTGGGCAGATGAGCCGTCTCATTGGCAAGTTCTGTCGAGACGTGGGTGAGATCGTGCGCACGTTTCCCGCATAATACGACCCACGTTCTCCGCCTTTTGCGGAAGTGCTTTAACACATCGGGTTGGGGTCATCGGGAGAGGTCCCGAACTTATATTGTCTTCTCTCTCTTCCATAATGAATGAGCTCGGGCGATTCCGAGCGTAGGGCAAAGTCTCGACGACAATCCCGAGCTCTGAGCTCTACGCGCGCCTCTTAATTGCTTTCGCCTTTGATGATGTAGATAGAGTCGATGCTTAATCCTCGGGACCCGAGCTACTAATGGGGGGCATCAATATCTTATTTAAATTTTTGTAGATCAACTTTGAAAGATAGATGTTCCACATGCATAGTGCTGACTACATTCTCCAGGGATTTCACAACTTGTCGAAGGTTTTGATCTTCTGTTGTAGGAGTTTCAACAATTGGCTCAGTCAGGGATCAGTAGAGAACATCAATCAAAGGATGTTATGGTTCAGAATCTGTTCCACGTGCAGGAGAGATAGGATTGTCTTGAGGGATCTCACCAGTAGCTTGAGCTACAATAGCTGCATCTTCAAAAATGAAACGCCCCTGCTGATACTTTTAAAGAATAGTGCGAGAAAAAGTTTTTGTTTTTCAGAACAGATCAGAAAGATGCACCTCAGCTCGGCACGAACATGGTGTGTAAAAACGTAAATAATAAAATTTCATTTATTATCTTATAATAGAACAGATCGGGAAAGGGACTAGTTCGGGCAACCATGACCTTAAAAAAGAATCAATGAAGTGTTTAAACTTCCAGGAACTCCAACGTAACAATTTTTCTCAATAAAACTTTGAAATAATTAAATTCTTGCGATCTGATTTAGTCAGGAAACGAGTGTCAATCGATAAGTTCTCTCCCATCTCATGTCCGGCTCTCATCTGCCAGCTTCACCTGGTCTCCTCATCTGCATCAATGAAAATAGTAAGTCTAGAGGTCCAGCAAGTAAAATACCTGGTCTCCTCATCTGCATCAATGAAAATAGTAAGTCTAGAGGTCCAGCAAGTAAAATCCGGGGAACAAATAAAAGGTAATACATTGCCAAGAAGAACATAATTTTAGAGAAAGTAAACAGTTCGCAAACCTTATCTGTAAATAGGTCGTAAGAAAATTCCTTTAAACTTTTCATATTTTTCTTAAAACTTTCTCTGTAAACAGATCGCAGGATCATTCATCAATTCATAAAAATTTATTTGTAAAAATATCATTCATCAATTATTTTCTTTCCATGAAGTATGGCTCAGAAACTCTTCTTAGGTCATACTTGTTTATCAAACTCATCTAGTTCCAGAACTATGGAGGGACTTGCCCGCAATCATCCTCTGTTGGTGAGGCACCCGGCTCATCAACCGATATCCACACGTCCATAATCTGACGAGAAACCCAGGTCCAATGCCTTTTTTTAATTTTATAACTGAGCTGGTTCGAATCTCACACAGGAAGTGCTACTCAAACTGAGCTAAACCCGGGACGGGATACTGAATAGCTCGTCATGCTCAACAAACTCAAAAACCATCGATCGACATTCACACGTCCATCAGTTGATCATCTGTTATCTTTGTCATAAATCATTTAAAACCTTAAAACTTTTTTTTCCTATTGTGAATGCCTTTTTCCTCAATAAAATCAGTGGGTGCTTCAATCTTTCACTTATAAAACTTTCACCCACTCAAGCTCACGACCCTTGAAAACATTTACTATATTTAAAATATGACTAAGAGCTCATGCACGTAGTCCACTTAAAAATTATCTTATTTCATTTGAAAACACTAGGAATGTACGCGCACAAAGCGGCTGGACTGGAAACAGATTAGTCCTTAGGACGAATCGGATCATATTAGATAGGTCAGATCAGCACAGAATAAATGGGTTAGATCATATCAGAATGATAAGTCAGATCAGAGTAGAACATAATCGCTCAGCTCAAAACAATCAAAACAACTCAGAACGGAGCATAAAGAGCTGATCTATATGAAAACGGTCAAGTCATCTAAGAACAATCGAAACAGCTCAGAACAGAACATAAAGAGCTGTACTGTATCAAGGCAAACAAATACGCCCAAAATATCTCAAAGCAACTCTGAACAGAACATGATACGTTGGATTGTATCAAGGAAAATTAATCCACTCAGAACATCTCAAAACATCAAAAAACAGGACATATCAGAACAAAGTTCAAATCCTCACCAATGAGGCCTAGCAGGTCATAATCGAGTCCAAATCCGACTAGAGTGTCTTATCTGATCGGGATCAAGTCCAAATCACTAGCGCAGCCTATCAAATCCGAACAGTCTAACTCCGACCAGCACGGCCTTCTGGATCAACATACCAATGTTGTGCTTCCCAGTATATTTGTTTGAAAAATGTTTCACCGAACTGCACTTTACGCATGCTTCACTTTAAAATTCATAAAACTTGCAGATTTTCCTGTACACAAAAAGAATCATTGAACACATAGGCAGCGAACTCACACAGACGCTTTACCATGGACCGCATTGTACACAAAAAGAATCATTGAACACACAGACGCTTTATCATGATCCGATGGATAAGTCCAAAAATGTATTTTCGGAGTCACAAAGAGTTGTGAGACCACCGCTAGTTGTATCCCTGAACAATTGAGGGTCACACAAGTACTGGTTTCTCAATTCCCGTATGGAAATTATACTCAATTTGTTGAGTATAGTAGGAGGATGATGGAAGTGTGACTTCCTAAAATTAGCTGGGTAAGTACGACTTTCCATTTAGCTGATAGGGGCCTAACTGCTATTTTGGAGGTGACCGAAAAATTGTTTTCACATCATAATGTTCAGTTTTATAAATTATGAAGATCGTTCCGATCTGATCGTCGATTGGAATTATGATGAAGCCACAACGATGGATTTGAAACAAATGTTTCCTGGGCCTGACCTGGGCCCATTAACCTGGTTAAGCCCATGAAAAATCTATAAATAGGGGCCTTAAGGAGTCATTTACACACACCAAGTTTTATTGACAACTCAATAGCTCCCCACCCCTTCTCTCCCTCGTCCTCCTCCTTCCGTCGCCACACCGTCACCCGCCGTCGACGCCGCTGTCGTCGTCACTGTCGGAATTCGATCCGACCGTCTCGGTATGAAGATTCCGTTCGTGAAATCTTCATTGGTTTTCTAGTGCAAACTAGTGAAGGAATCGGGATTCCGGTCGTGGACCGGATTGGGCGTTCGTCAACCATTCAATCGTTGAAGGGTCATTTCTCTCGTGGACTAGTTGAAGCCATGCTCCTAGTCGCCAGAGGTAAATGTGTTAAACACCCTATGCATGTTTAGCATTTAGTTTCATGTAATGACCGTTCCCCGGCATTCATTTTTTAAATCTTACGGTGCGTCCCGGGAGCGGGATCCAGATCCGCCGCTGCGCCAACAGCGGTATCAGAGCTTCAGGATTGGATGTGTCAATACACGATTTCTGCTTAATTGCATCAAAAACTTGATTTTTTTTAAACAACAAATAATTTCCCGGTGAAACGCCGCCGCGCGGACATTTCGGGACTGTCCCGCATTTCCCGCACAGGCTTGCGGGAGCATCCTGCACGTCCCATGCACACGATACGTGCAGGCGTTGTGGGAGCGTCCCGCACACCGCCTGCAATGTCGAGCACGGGGCTGCGCATAGCGTGCCGAAAGCATGCCGTACGCATGCTGCATGCGTGCGGCGGCCGGGATCCGTCCTTGCTGTAGCGACGGGGCGGAAATATGGTGGCGGCTTTGCAACCTAGGGTTTTTCCGGGCCTGACCCGGGCAATCCGATGGGTTTTTGGGCCGATACTTGCTATCAGGATTTTCAGGTTGGACCAAAATTATTTTTGAAAAATTTCGCGGTGTTGGACCTAAAATTGTTTTAAGCCCAAAATTATTTGATACAATTAAAATAACAAAATATGATTTTGTTAGATAAATGCAAATTTGATTTGATTATTTTATTTATGTCAATTAATTGGATTAATTGAATAAATAATATTTGGGATGATCGAGAGCCATGCCCAATGTGTTAGGAGTGTGTTAGGTTTTACATTGCTTAGTTTTAATATTGTTGAAATCAATTTAAAGTGGGCCTGGTTTATGGTCTGTTTCCACCCTTTAAATGTATCCCTATTTGTCATGGATATTTAATGTAAATATTAGACTTAGTGGGAGATAAGTTTGAAGATGGTGGAGATGATGATCAAAGATATTGAAGATTGAAGACATGTAAAACTGGAAGCTTATGTAATATGATTGTATTTGCATATTTCATATCACCTAGCATTGGACCTAGGCCCGTGCTTGGAAACTACCGATCACATAACTCTCGATTATTGATCATCCCTGTTATATATGTGATATACATCTGTTGAATCCGGCGAATTTTAAATTTGATTTAAAATGAATGAGACCAAATTTCAAGATTAAAATCCCTCATTTTAAATTTGATTTAAAATGTACATCAAGATTAAAGTTTCATGATTAAATTGAAGGAACTTAGTTTATTGATAATTATGAGGTCGTGTGACAAAACGTAATCTATGAGAGTCCTTCATAGATCGGCTTAAAAATGGCTTGTATCGGCTGGGCTCACTGAGTGACGTTTCTTTTTCTTAGGAAGTTGGATTTTAAGTGAGTCTTAGCCCCTCCAATAACCTGAAAGCACTCTTAGAGAATGTTAGTACATGGATTCTAAATTGATCATAAAACAAAAGTTTATTCGATAAGATCATGAAGCTAAGGGAATTTAAATATTGTTTAAAATTTTCTACCTTCCATCAACAATGGGTGTACGTCGATGCTACCCGCATACATAGCCCGGCTCATATAATTGGGGGTTCTGTGTGCCGAAAAATTGTGCATGCCATTGACACTTGCTGTGAGTTGGATGAAACTCCCATGACATTGGCTCATATTATTGGGAACGTCATGTGACCGTCCATTACAACTCGACATTTATGGGTCGTCTTGACACGTGATAGTAATGAACGTCATATTATTGGGCCCTTACTAGACGTGAGGTAAATACATGGAGGTTGCACCTATTGCAATTTTGCTCTACCTTTTGAGGATCATGGTTGGCTGATATTATTCGGGACCGTGATTTCTTGATTGGACTCTATGTACCCACTAAGGAAACTGGTTTTCTCGATTTCATTAGAGGGTGGTGAAATTGTTAAACTAGTGGGAGGATAATTTATAAAAATAAATGACATTGTTTTATGTCTTAGCGTTTTTCATGAATAGTCTGTAATGCATGTTTGTTTTTCCTTTCAGTATAAGCTGCTATCAATTATGTTTTCGATTAAAAATCCATTTGCTGCTATACTGGATAGCAACAAATTTACTGGCGCTAACTACCAAGATTGGTTGCACAATCTCAAGATTGTCTTGGCTTCGGAGAAGCTTATCTACATGCTAGAGAAGAGCCCTCCGAAGGAGGCCCCTGCAATGCCAGTCCTGAGGAGCTGGTAAAATTAGAGAATGGTGGGACGATGAGCTCAAGGCACGGTGCTCTATAATGGCATCTATGTCCAACGAATTGCAGCGGCGGTTTGAGGAGACGGAGTATGCAGCTGCCATACACCTTCACCTCAAGGAACTATATGGGGAGAACTCACGAGCCGAGAGGTTCAACACTGTCAAGGAGCTTATGACGAGCCGCATGCGCGAAGGGACTCTAGTCCGCGAGCATGGGGTCCGTATGATTGGGCTCATTGAAAATTTAGTGGGCCTCGAAATCTCACTTCCACATGAACTATCTGTGGATTTGCTTCTCCTCTCCCTCCCAGCTGCATTCGACCCATTTGTGGTCAACTTCAATACGAACAAGCTGGATGCCACCATTGAATAGTTGGTAAATATGCTTGTCGTGTTTGAAGGGACCATGAAAAAGGACAAGCCTGTCCTCCTTTTGGGCTCTTCATAAAATGTGAATAAGGAGCTCAAATGCAAGGGTAAGAAGCATTCTGCCCCTGCGAAGGAGGAGAAGCCCAACAAGAAGCCCAAGGCAAGGGCTCCAAAGCCGAACAAATCTGAGGATGTTTGCCATCATTGCCACAAGTCTGGGCATTGGAGGAGGAACTGTCGGGATTACCTCGAACAGCTGTGAAATGCAAAAGGTATATTCTATATTGAAATAAATATGTCTCTTAACTCGACTTCTTGGGTACTTGATACCGGTGTGGATCTCATATCTTAAATGGCTTGCAGGTAATGACAAGAAGTCGGCGTCTTAGGGTCGGTGAGACCTACTTAAGGCTGGGAGACGGAGCAAGGGTTGCAGTCGTAGCGATAGGAGATGTGTAATTATTTCTTCATTCAAATTTCAAGTTGTTATTGAAGAATGTTTTGTTCGTTCCTGATTAATAAAGAACATTATTTCCGTTTCTATGCTTGATAGTGATGGATATTCTTGTCATTTTTGTCAGGCCTCGTGCTCTAAACAGAGTAAAACATACAAACACATGCGGAAGCTTATCAAAAAGCGGGTAAAATTTTCGCGTTTAGGCCTGACGGTTTAAAACATATAATTTAAAATACAAGAATACTCAAAATACGAACCCAGTTTAAAATCCAACCACAACAAAAACAGTATAGCATAACAACATCCAACGACAACATGTATCATACTCCAACTACGGGATACAATAACGAAGCGCAGGGCATCCCCCTGGCTAACTGATACATATATGTATATGCTATACGCAACTGGGACACGCTAACCACCTCCTGGGGCACCACCAGCTGGGTTAAAGCCACGACCAGCTGTAAACCATGGGTTTCCTGTAAACTGTTAGAGTAGATTCCCAACTAGCCAACCTGTGGCGTGTGGGTTCATAGACTCTTGTATATGACAATCTTTATATATGATATTCGCATTTATTTATATAGCATTCTTTACTTTCATTGTGTGTATGATGATTTACAATTGCGTTGAGTAAAGGCATAGAATGCACTTAAGTGTATGTTAGATGTGATAGTGGGTATGACGGCTATCATGAAACACATCTAATAGTCACTGTGTATTCTGAATATGTTCCTAGTCGATTGGGCCGTCAAAATGAGGATAAGGCCGCCCGAGTTCGAGACTAGTATCTGCGATGCGAAGTACCATGTTTCATTGGTAGGGAACATTGTGATGTTCTGAGCATGCAGATAGATAGTGACATGGTGATCTATCGAACTATAGTCGATTGGGCCGTCAAAATGAGGATAAGGCCGCCCGAGTTCGAGACTAGTATCTGCGATGCGAAGTACCATGTTTCATTGGTAGGGAACATTGTGATGTTCTGAGCATGCAGATAGATAGTGATCTGGTGATCTATCGAACTA
>KV010185.1:24030-46028 GCA_001598015.1 Dorcoceras hygrometricum | reverse complement strand
AGGCACTATCAGTGATACCTAGGGGATCATGGGGCGATGTTTCTAGACGCTTTACCATGATCCGTTGGGCAGGTCCGGAATTGTGATTCCGGAGCCACAATGGTTGTGGGCCCACGGCTAGCTGTATCCCTGAACCATTGAGGGTCACACAAGTACTGGATTCGAAATTCCCACACGGATACTCATCTCAATGTGTTGAGCACGAGAAGAGGATTTCGGGAAGTGTGACTTCCTAAAAGTCAACAGGGGTCAAATCGGGATTTGACTCTGTTGAGGGGCAAAACGGTCATTTTGCTATTTGGGGTTTGATGATCTGAAAAATTGTTTTTCACATCATAACATTCAGTTTTGGAAACTGAGTCGATCGGTCAGATCTGATCGGCGATCGGAGTTACGATGAAGTCGCAGCGATAGATATCGTCATTTGGACCCGGGCCCGTTGGACCGGCCCATGTACATCTTTAAGTCTATATATTTAGACTTAATGACTTCATACAAAATAAGAATCATAACCCTAGACTCTAAGCAAACCCTAGCCGCCCCTCTCTTCTCTTCACCCGCCGCCGCCGCCGCCGCCGCCGTGCTCCGCCGCCGCCGCCAACTTCGCCGGAATTTGTTCCGGCCTAGTTTTTCGTGGAGAATCCGTTCGTGTTGATCTCGTCAGGACTTCTAGTGCAGTCTGACGAAGGAGTCTCGGATCTAGTCGTGGACCGGATTGGCGTTTCTACCGCAATCTACCGAGAAGAGCCGGGTTATTGAAACACCGGTTGGAGCCAGGCACAAGTGCCAGAGAGGTAACTCGCTAAACATCCTATGAATGTCGTAGAATGTTGATTTGTTTTTTGTATTGATCGCCTCCCGATTCAATTTTTGATTGTTCTTCCGCTGCCTGCCGGGGGGCGGATCCGGATCCCCAACAAATTGCCCTTCAAGGGCAAGCCTGAATGTGCTCAACCTATTGGACTTGATCCATACTGACGTGTGTGACCCGCTTAGCATTGGTACTAAGTCCGGCCACACCTACTTCATCATCTTTACCGATGATTACTCTAGGTATGGGTACTTGTACTTAATGAAGCACAAGGCTAAGTCATTTGAAAGTTTCAAGGAGTTCAAGGGTGAAGTAGAAAAACAACTGGGAACAAGTATTAAAACACTTCGATCCGATTGAGATTGAGAATACTTGAGTGCTGAGTTTCAAGACTATCTTAAGGAGAATGTGATTCTCTCACAGTGGACCCCTCCGGTCACACCACAACTCAATGGTGTAGCGGAGCATCGCAATCGAACCTTGATGGACATGGTTCGATCTATGATGAGTTTCACTGAACTTCCTGCCTCGTTTTGGGGTTATGAGCTCGAAACAACGGTAATGTTGTTGAACAATGTCCACGTCAAGGCAGTGGATTAAACTCCATATGAGATATGGATGTGCAAGCCACCAAAGTACTCATACTTGAGGATTTGGGGATGTCCTGCTTATGTGAAGCAGACAGTGGGAGATAAGCTGGATAATAGATCTATCTTATGCTACTTCATTGGATATCCAAAAGAATTGTATTGGATACTGCTTCTACTATCCCGGTGAAACGAAAGTGTTTGTTTCTAGAAATGTCACCTTTTTGGAGAAGGAATTTCTACTTGATAGAAAAAGCAAGATAGTAGAACTCGAAGAAGTTCGAGAACCAACTGAAGTACCAAGTGAATCTCCCACACCTCAAGAATCAATCGTTGATATGGACACACCTAGGAGATTTGAAAGGGTTCCTAGGGCTCCTGTTAGATATGGTGTCCTGCTTGAAGAGGATCAAAGTGATCAAACAGTTGGATGTGATCCAAGAACCTTCAAGGAGGCGATTTCCTATGCTGATTCTAATTTGTGGCTTGAATCAATGAAATCTGAGATTTACTCAATGCATTTGAACCAAGTTTGGAAGAAGGACTAAGAATATGTTCATGGTCTATGGGGGTGGTTAATTAAAATTGGAAGGCTACACTGATTCTAGCTTCCAATACGATGTGGATGACTCAAAGTCAACCTCTGGATTTGTATTCATGCTCTCACCACTGTCTCTTGGAAGAGTTCCAAACAATACACCATCGGGGGTTCAACCACTGGGACTGAGTACATCGCAGCATCAGCTGCTGCTAAAGAGATGGTTTGGATGAGGAATTTCGTCCAAGAGTTGGACATAATTCCGGAAGGAGTTGGTCCATTCCCGATGTACTGTGACAACACGGGTGCCGTTGCGCAAGCAAATGAACCTAGGTCTCACCAAAGATCCAAACACATAATGAGGAAATACCACATAATCCGGGATATTGTGGCTAGAGGTGACATAGCAGTCAAGAGAGTCGTCTCCGCAGACAACATTGCTGACACACTTATGAAGCCCTTGCCAGGACCATTGTTTGAAAAACATCACAAAGCAATGGGACTACGTCTCATTGAGTAGTTGGTTTTAGTGCAAGTGGGAGATCTTTAGAGTAGGTGCCCAATAGCCAACTTGTACCATGTGTGTTCTTGATGACCAACATTGCTGACACACTTATGAAGCCCTTGCCAGGACCATTGTTTGAAAAACATCACAAAGCAATGGGACTACGTCTCATGAGTAGTTGGTTTTAGTGCAAGTGGGAGATCTTTAGAGTAGGTGCCCAACTAGCCAACTTGTACCATGTGTGTTCTTGATGACTTTATGTAAAACAATCTTTATTTATGAAATTTGCGTATTTACGGAATTCTTTATCTTCATTATTATGATTACAAATTGTTGGATAAAGACCTTTAATGCACTATATTGTATGTTTGATGTGATAGTGGATTTGATGGCTATCATGTAACACATCTAATATTCACTCTGTGTTCTAAACTAGTTCTTAGTCGATTGGGCCATCCAAAAGAGGATAAGGGTCGTCCGAGCTTGAGACTAGCATCTGCGATGCAAAGTACCACGTTTCATTCGTAGGGAATATAGTGATGCTCTGAGCATGCAGATGGATAGTGACCTGGTGATCTATTGAACTACCTTCGTTCGAACTTTTCAAGTGGTTATCATTTTTCGAGTGGATTGAGTCCGAGATCTTGGTTGTACAGATTAGTCCTTACTACTCGAAATGGCATTGAGACCCTACATGATAGGTGCATCACTTTGACCCGTTTACCGACTCAGTTGGGGTCATCAGGTGGCGGGATTGGGAGAGGTCCCGATGCATGTAGGAGTCGATGATTCGTTGTCGAGGATTCATCGCTCGTCCTTGTGTATGGATATCCTATGCTATCTGAGGAGATAATATAGTGTCAAATCTCTGGCCAGAGTACTAGATGTGTTTTAGGTAAATGAGTTTACCTAGTAGCAAATGCAATATCACCATTGGATCTTCAAGATGTATGCATGACTATCGAATCTCTAGCGACTCTCGATTTACCAATGGTCGTTGATTCGGGGATATTTGAGGTGAAAGGATCGTACTGTACGCTAACAATGACCAACTGGTTCTTTCAGACACTATTAGTGATACCTAGGGGATCATGGGACGATGTTGCTAGACGCTTTACCATGATCCGATGGATAAGTCCGAAAATATGTTTTCGGAGTCACAAAGAGTTGTGAGCCCATGGCTTGCTGTATCCCTGAACTATTGAGGGTCACACAAGTACTGGTTTCTCAATTTCCGTACGGAAATTATACTCAATTTGTTGAGTATAGTAGGAGAAAGGATAGAAGTGTGACTTCATAATATTAGCTGGGTAAGTATGACTTTCCTTTTAGCTGATAGGGGCCTAACTGCTATATTGGATTAGGTGGTCCGAAAAATTGTTTTCACATCATAATGTTCAATTTTTTAAACTGTAAAGATCGGTCTGATCTGATCCTCGATCTAAATTATGATGAAACCATAACGTTGGACTTGAAACCAATATTCCCTGGGCATAGGCATGACCTGAGCCCATTAACCTGATTAAGCCTATGAAAAATATATGAATAGGGGCCTTAAGGAGTCATTTAACACACCAAGTTGTATTGACAACTCAGTAGCTCCCCTCCCCTTCTCTCTCTCGTCCTCCTCCTCCCGCCGACGCGTAACCGCTCGCCGCCGCCGCCGCGGTCGGAATTCATCCAACCATCTCAGCATGAGGATTCCGTTCGTGAAATCTTCACTGGTTTTCTAGTGCAAACCAGTTAAGGAATTGAGATTCCGGTTGTGGACCGGATTGTACGTTCGTCAACCATTAAACCGTTGAAAGGCCATTTCTCTCGTGGGCTGGTCGGAGCCAGGCGCTTAGTCGCCAGAGGTAAATGTGTTAAACACCCTATGCATGTTTAGCATTTAATTTCATGTAATGATCGTTCCCGGGCATTCATTTTTTAAAACTTCCGCTGTGCCCTTGGAGTGGGATATGGACCGGCTGCTGCGCCAACACGTTAAAATTTCAAACTTTAAAAGATTTTAGCCTAAAACATCATACATGCATTCACAGAAAGATCACATCATACTATGGATTCAAAGATGCAGCAAAGAAACGGATAAACACTTGCCTTGATAATGATCAGACAATAGTTGAGAGGGATTTCACCATAGGGAACACACCACAAGTACGATCTGGATCACTCTTTGAAATTAGCACTTCTGCCTCTTCTCTTCCCGTACTCAGTAGTCCCTTAATACTAGTTTCTGAAAGTAATGTAGTGCTAGGCTTCAAATGTGCTACATTAAAAGTAATATTTCAGTCATGTACTACATTAAAAGTACAATTTCAGTTGCATAACGTGCTTCGGCTATAACCTCACTAGTTGCATCATTTCCTCAAGCGCAAAGACTTACTTATTTTCTTAAAAAGTGATGTTTTAAATACTACTGCTAGAGGATGGATGATCCGTGTTAACTTTTTTCTTTCATAATAACTAGCAGTTCGGATCGTGCTTCGTGTGTACTTCCTCCGGGCTTCTTCCTCTAAACCGTGCCCCTGATCTGAAATCAGATCAGCACAGACAAAAACTGAAATACTCAGTTAATTGAAATAACACCGACATAAATAAACATCCTTAAAAATCACACAGTTGATCTACGTGGCTTTTACAAAATCCCGGGCATTGCAAAAAGTCTAAAAAATACACATCTCTCTATACAAACACATCTTCTTGCTCAGCCTTCTTTGAAGGAGTAGCCTTTTGAACCTCTGGAGAATGAGCCTGATGCTTAGTTTTAGCTGTTGTTGGTCTTCTTCTTCTAATTCAGATTGCTGCTCTTCTGGACTGTAAGACAAATGCTCAAAAAACTGTTCTATAGCCTGTTGCTCCCCTTTATTCTGTGGAAGTTGTTCTTCCTTTGTACACTCTAGAGCATGTTGCTCCTCAAAATTTGTTGTAGCCGGTTGGTCTGAAAAATTGTTAAGGGACGGGTTCCCATCTCTATTATGTAAACAAAGTTGAGCTGCTTCAACCCTGAGGTAATTTCACCAATAACTTCCCCCATGATGGAAGACTCAGGTAGCAGCACAGGCAGTCCATGAAGCATCCTAGATTTACTGAAGTGTAAGATCTCGGTTGGCGGTTGGGAAATTTGTTTTAAAGTTCTTCCACCTCTTGCCCGCAAAATACCTCAATCTGCCCTCTTTAAACTTAACTTCAACCAGTGACTTCCTGGTGAGAGCCTGTCAGTCTCAACCCATGAAAAAATCTGATCTTCAGCAGCTGTCATATCCTGAATGGGTTTCATCGACTTAATAATGTTCAGCCTCACCTCGGTCCGAACCTCTGTCATGCATCAAAGTTCTCCAGTCATGGTTGAATGAACTGTGATACTTGTGCCATCACAAGCCTGAAGGATTCTTGGACTGGGTTAGGCCTGTTGTTCTCCAGGATGTCCTTTCCCTTATCATTTGGATGTATGCGGGCATAGTTGCAAGTAACCCAGTTGATCACCTTTATTATGATTCCCATGGTAGGAGGTGGGCCACTCTCAACCAGTGGAATTCTCTCAACTGGTGGAGGCACACCAGAAAAAGGTTCACCAGCTTAGGTCGCTTCGACCAAGCTTGATACGCTGATGTTAACACTCTCTCCAAAGTTTGGCTATCCTCTGGAGTAGATTATTCTGAACCGGATGGAATCATACATAGTTTTCTCTTAGGAATTCTGCCACCTTTTCTAGTAGTCCTCTCCAAAACTCCACCAACATCCAACTGCTGTTTACCTAAACTATCTAAGTGCCTTCTAATGTGTTCCTCTTCCTTTTCCCTTCTCTTCTTCCTCTTCTCATTGGCTCATCTTCTTCCACGCCCCCTCTTCTGCTACCTCTTCTGTGATCCTCTTATTCTGCACTGTTTCTTCTCATCAACTCTGGCTCCTTATTAGCTTTCATCTTACCCTCAACTACCAGCTTCTCTTCCTCCCCAATAAATTTCTTCACCTCCAAGAACTCAGAAACCGTAGTTGGATTATTGGCCTTATAGGTGAATATATTTATTTGGTGTTTAACACCTTCAGGGGATGGAGGCCTGTAGACTCTACAAGGTCAACTCTAAAGAACCACTCCAGGAGCTTGCTCAACTGCATAGCATAGCCTTGAGATTGTTTGGCGGCGTTGGCTACCATGGTGGCAAAAATGCCAAACAAAACGATATCCCAGTCAATCTTCATGCCAGTGCTAATAGCGATCATCATCTCAATGCTCTCCGAGGTAACATCATCAAAAGATAATGTCTTTGCTGTGAGAGACTTGACGACAATATCATTAAGAGGTGATATTCTACATTCATCTCTCTCTTCTTGCTGGAAGGCTGAAAGGTATGTTAGTGATAGAGAGCCACCTTCATGCTATCCACTGCTTTATTAGACAGGCCATAAAAGGTGGTAGCTCTCTCGGTTGGAAACTTGAACTCCTCAGTAAACATCTGCTGAGAGATAATGACCATCTGTCAACCGACGGTGCTGACCACCACTACATCTACCACCGAAGCTCCATCGAATAACTGAGTGAGAGTCTCTTTGTAGATCGACAATTAAAACCCTATAAATCTCTGAGTCCAGATGACTCCAGAGTCTTAAACATAGCCATCATGTTTTTTTCAGAGAGGGCAAGCAAAGATGTCATAAGAGAAGATTTGAGTGCAAGAGTACGGAGAAAATATTTTTGTAGAAAAAATGTGAAGGAAAGCTTGAAATATGAATGCTTGAAATTTCAAAGAGTGCATAAAGAAGATGAAAATTTTGTATAAGTACGACATATATGAACAGTATCGTTTAACACGATCGACAATACACGTGTCAAGCTATGGTTGAAATAATTTTGAAATTCAAATTTATAACTATACATAATGCAAATACGTTTCAAAAGGCGATAAAATCACAATCATTCATATGTTTTATTGTACCAGATGAGATACAAGTTGTTCAAACACAGAGATAGCATCGCATTGTATATGTGCTTGAGCTGATTCAGATCAGTACGGACACATTCAGCCGACATCAAAGCTATATTTTTGAACTATTATTTCCCCTTAATTAATGCATGCAAAACTTAAGACATATCAAGTAGACCAAGAATGTTTCTAAAATAAGGAAACTTAGCACCCGATAGGGGCTTTGTGAAAATATCAGCAACTTGCTGATCTTTTGGCACATGATTCAGCCGTATGACCTTCTTCAGCACATGGTATCTTATAAAATGATGTAGTACGTGAATGTGCTTGATCCTTGAATAAAGTGCAGGGTTCTAAGTGATCGCGATTGCACTGGTATTATCACATATATAGGTGCTTCGACCGTATCAGCTCCATAGTCCCACAGATGTTTCTGAATCCAGAGCAATTGAGCACAGCAACTGTGAGCTTCTAGATACTATGCCTCTACCGTTGATGTCGTTATGGAGGTTTTATTCTTGCTGAACCAGGAGATCAATCTGTACCCGAAGAATTAACAAGTCCCACTCATGTTATGCTTTTTTATCTTACAACCCGCGTAATCTGTATTAGAATACCCAATAAAATTGAAACTTGAATCTTTGGGATATCAAAGACCACGTTCTAAGTGCCCTTATGATATTTAAGAATGCGTTTAACAGCTATGTAATGGAATTATTAGGATCATCTTGTATCTAGCACACATGCAGATATCAACATGATGTATGGTCTTCTGGCAGTCAAGTACAGCAGTGATCATATTATCCCTCGATACAAACATACCTTGATGGCTTTTCCAGCTTTATTTTTATCTAGATTTATGGAAGCACTCATTGTAGTGGCAGCACTTGAGCTATTTTCCATCCCGTACTTCTGTAGAAGCTCTTTGGTATACTTAGTTTGATTGATGAATATGTCATTCTCAAGTTGTTTAACTTGTAATCCAAGGAAGAATGTCAGTTCACCCATCATGCTCATCTCGAACTTGTCCTACATCAGCTTAGAGAATTATCCGCATAACTGTGTGTTGAGGTGCAATAATTGCCCCTACTAGGTAGAGCGATCGAACCGTGACGCTTGAGTTGCTATATGATTTAAAAGATTGGAGTTGCATCGTTACCACTAGCCATAGCTATTGGTAAAGCGACAAGTGCTCGGTCCTACAATTGGTATCATGGGTTCGATTCCCATTTATTGCAAGGAGTGCAATTATTGGGAGGGGGATTGTTGATGTGCAATAATTGCCCCTGCTAGGTATAGCGATCGAACCGTGACGCTTGAGTTGCTATATGGTTTAAAAGATTGGAGTTGCACCGTTACCACTAGCTATAGCTATTGGTAAAGCGGCAAACGCTCGGTCCTACACTGTGGGTTAGTAGATCCAAAGATAATGTCATCAATGTATAGCTGAACAAACAGGACGTGATCAGCTAGCCATGGTTCACAATTCTTTATGACCCCAAAAACACATTTTCTGATTTACCCATCGGATCATGGTAAAGCGTCTAGCAACATCGTCCATGATCCTCTAGGTATCACTGTAGTGCCTGCAAGAATCAGTCGGTCATGGTTACCATATAGTACGGTCATTTCATCTCAAATATCCCGATCGAATCAATGACCATTTGAAATTGAGAGTCGCTAGAGGTTCGATAGCCATGCATATATCTTGTAGATCAAATAATGACATCGCATGTGCTACTAGGTAAACCCATTTATCTAAAGCACACCGAGTACTCTGACCAGAGATTTGTCACGCTATTATCTCCTCAGATAGCATAGGATATCCAAGCACCAAGACGAGTGGTGAATCCTTGACAACAAAGCATCGACTCCTACATGCATCATGACCTCATCCAACCTCGCCACCTGATGACCCTCATGGAGTCGGTAAATGAGTCAAAGTGAGACGACTAGCATGTAGAGTCTTGATGATGTTTCGAGCAATGAGGACTAATATGTACAACCAAGACCGTGGACTTAATCCACTCGATAAATGATAACCACTTGGAAAGTCCGAACGATGGTAGTTTGATAGATCATCGGGTCACTATCTATCACACATTCTCAAAACATCTCCATGTTCCCTACCAATGAAGCATGATACTTTAAATTGCAAATGCTAGTCTCAAACTCGGGTGACCCTTATCCTTGTTTTGGATGGTCCAATCGGCTAAGAACTAATTTAGAATGCATATTGAATTTTAAATGCGCTTCATGATAGCCATCAAATCCATTATCACATCTAACATACACTATATTACATTCAAGGTCTTTATCCAACAATTTTACGCAATAAAATCAAAGATAAAGAATGTCATGTAAATGTAAATTATATAAATAAATAAAGATCGTTTTTACAACACAGTCAACAAAGATCACTATCAACAGTTGGCTATCTGGGCACCTCCTCAAACAGTTTGACTGTTACCTTTGGCGACTAGGCGTCCAGCTTCGACCAGTCCTCAGAGGGAGATGGCCCTTCATCTGTTGAATCTCGAACAGTACCTAATCTGGTACATGATCGGAATCCCAACTCCTTTGCTGGTTTGCACTAGAAAATCAGCAAAAGTTTCACGGACAGAATCTCCTTGCCGAGTTGGTTGCAGCAATGCGCGACGGCGGCGGCTGTTGCTCAACTTGGTGCACTTTTCAATCCCTCCCTAGCCTTCTATATATAGATATTTCATGGGCTCAAACTAGGTTGATTGGCCCAGAGCAAGACCAAGCCCGATCCAACCAGCTTTGAATCCGCCGGTGTGGTTTAATCATAATCCTGATCAACGATCAGATCGGATCGATGTGCATAGTTTCCAAATTGTATATTATGATGCAAAATTTTTTTCAGACCACGTAATCTAAAAATAGCAGTTCCACTCCAGTAGCTAAAATGAAAGTCATACTCCCGCAGCCTATTTTGGAAGTCACGCTCTTGACTGAATTCAACACCTTGAATTCCATATCTGTACGAGAATTGGGAAACCAGTACTTGTGTCACCCTCAATGGTTTCGGACTTACCCATCGAACCATGGTAAAGCGTCTAGCAATATCAAGTCGATTTCTCATAATCAAGAAATAAGCACGCAATTAGCAATAAAACACGGAAGCTTAAAAGTGGTTAAAATTTTTCTTTGGTCTGAACAGAAAATACGTTCTTCAAAATACATATTTTGATTCAAAAGTCATTAGTAATAAACAACATTACTACAACCACATATGCATAATATTTCAAACAATCGAATCAGGATTAAAACAACTACACAGGGCATCCCCTGACAATGTCTCGATACAATATATACATAACTGGGACACATCGACACCTATGGGCTCCACCAGCTGATGCATCTCAGGGACCAGCTGAACCACCTGAAAAACCTGTAGTGGCCAACACACGATCAAAGCAGCCCCAAAGGAAAAACACACAAGGTCATACCTCAGTACGAAGAGTAATCATAAAACAGCCATCAAATAAAACATGCAACATATCATGTCATGCAATGCATGGAAGGTACCAAGAATCATCGGTATCAAAGCACATCAAATCAGCTGGCGATCATAAATCATAGTGGCCACAAAGCATGTGAGTGTATGGGAGCTACCCACTCGGCTTACACACAGTACCAGAAGCACAACAAACAACTCAACCCACTGGTTCCCTAAGCTCATGAGAGCGTGATAGCTACCCACTCAGTCTCATAGCGGCAAAAAACTTACAGTAGGGAGAAAAGGGTGACAGGTGCTATCCGTTCGGTCTTATTTTATTTCACAAGAAATCTTCCTGGTACTATCAGATCATCATCCACAATTCTCAAAGGATTCAGGCTCAACATGATATGCATGTATGCAATACCAACAAAATCATATAACAACATACAATATAAGAGCAGAACAGTCAAGGCATCATCATGCAGCTCACGGCTTTGCAACTCAGCACACAACCACAGTTCAATAAAATGCCCAAGAAACCATCTCGACAATTCAACACAAGTACAACAGCTATGGCAACTCGGCACACGCACAACAAGGCTACACCAGCTCAGCACACAACCACAGATACGTTCACATGCTTATCTCAAAGATGTAAATACCAGTTTGTACCTTGCGCAGATCTTACCAAATACCTCTACAAAGCTCACGACTGACAGCAAAATGCCCTCACTGCCACGCGCAGGTTAGGCCAACAGCTCATGTCCAGCAACTCGCGACAAAAACCACAAAGAGGTACAATCTGCCAAGATAACTAAGAAGTCATCTTTGGTTCAAGCTCAAACAGCTCACGGCTGAAACTCAAAGTTCGGCCAACCTAAAATCAACCTCAATATTCAAAACCCAGCTCAAAGCATAACGACACAAGGTCGAAAACAACACTTAAGACCTCGGTTACTTGAAACAAAGCTCACGCGATGGAAATCGCGAGTAACAGCTCACGAAGCGTCTCTTCGATTTCCTTAGTCCGGCCTCCTCACGACTCCAAACTAGTACATAAATTTCGAGCTTGAAGAGAGGTTTCCAACGTGGGACCTGTTGGCGCAGTGGCGGATCCAGATCCCGCTCCCGGGGCGCAGCGGAAGATTTAAAAGTTGGAGCCCGGGAACGATCAATACACCTATACAATTGAATAAAAACATTCATAGAATGTTCAGAACAGTACCTTTCTGGCGTCTAGGCGTCTGGCTCTGACCAATTTCACGAGGAAATTGGCACTTCAACGGTTGATCGATTTCGGCCTCCTAATCCTGGCCTCGTGCACACATCAGAGATCAACCACGAAGAAACAAGCGGAAGAAACTAAAAAGTGGTTAAAATTTTTGCTTTTGCCTGACAGATTTAAAACAGATAAATTAAAAATACAAGATACTCAAAATAATCCCAGTTTTATAAATCCACAACAGCACCAACAGTCAAGTACAACAACTGCCCAACGGCTGAATACAACACAAGTACTGATAGACTAGTAGCTATATAAGACTAAGTATCACCCGGGACATCCCACCCGCAGTGATACCAGTGCATATAAATACTATACATAACTGGGACACTCTAACCACCTCCTGGGGCACCACCAGCTGTATCAAAACCTCGACCAACTGCAAATCCTAGAAAACCTGAACAACAAATAGGCAAACAAACACAACAGCCTTAGAGGGACCTCGGGGTCAACTCCACTACGGAGAGCAACTATAAAACAGCTATGAACAGCAAAAGATAAGATGCATATGCTATGCATGAGAAACAGGACAACAGTCATAGGCTTCAACCAAGGAAGGGAGCCAAGGAACTCAAGTACAGCTCACAGCTGACAACAGATTCTTCAAGAATAGTAGCCACGATGTGTGTACAAGCATATGGGATTACCCACTCATCTTTACACCACACCCGAATACCAGATGCATCAACAGCTCTACCTACCGTTGCCCAACCCATGAACTGTGGTAGTTAACCACTCGGCGCATGGTGGCTAACAGATCCCAGCATGGAGATGAGAGTGCGGTATTGCCGCTCGCCCTCGCATCCTGGTAAGAACAGATACAACGCAACAGGGCATGGCTACAACAACTGAAAGGAAAGATAATGAGTATGCAATGCAACAGCTGAACCAACACATAAACAACAATGCAATGCATACACAGCAAACACATAATATCCATGCCAATTCCAAGCCGTAATACAAGCTCAACATCCATACCTTAACTTCTGAATTATACCTAGCACACGCAAATTGCCACAATGAAAGTCCTAGCAACACAGATCCACCACCTGCTAAGCCAATACAAGCAATTGCTCAAGGACTACAACTCAGAAACACAGCAGCTGGGAGCTACGCCTCCACCAGTGCTAGATCTACCTTTCTATAACCACGAAAAGCTCTAACAAGCTTAAAGGTATAATCTTTACTTACCCCAACAAGCTAGGATAAGATGTGAAATACGACGCTTATGCTAACAGACTAGAGAAGGGAGATGTCTCTGCGATCCTCTTCCAGCTCCTCCGCTGTCTATTAAAAGGGTATGAGACGAAACACCTTAGCAAGAGGAGTCCAACGCCACCACTCTCGCTCTCGTCGGAGCTATCTACCGACGGCAATTGAAACGAAGAAGATTACTGTGACCAGTAACCAGGGTATCGCGACAAGATAAGGTTCACGAGAAATATTTCTAAGTCTCGGGGAAACAATAATAGAGAACAACAGCTAAGTTCCCTATTAAAAGTCACAATTGACTACTGGGAAACAGGTCCACCGACAAACTCAGTTGTCACAACTAATATTCCCAACCAACAGCTGAAATCTCGCATCATCTATGTCTATCGCTAAACAGCGAATAACTAAACAATACGACGTCGCAAAGACTACCGCTGGACACGTCACCCGCTAGCCACTGCTGATCGCTAACCAACAGCTGATCACTATGCAATAGCTGATCTCTCGCAACAGCTGAATACGCGCTAACACACCAACAACTGAATCTCCTAACGCTAAACCAAAATGCTGTCGTCTCAACTAATCCAAACGACGTAGTACCACTCACTGCTGAAACATGCTAGCGCACTCTCTACTACTCAGCGACTGCTGATCTCGCTACAACTGCTGAATACAACTACTCAGCAACAGCTGCTGACGTCACCACTGTTGAACGCCAACATCTAGCGATAAATCACGCTAACTATTGATCAAAGAACTCAAGCGCTGAAACCAAAACCCGATAGCTTCTCTAAGCATATCAACTCAAAGCTGATCTCAACAAAACCCGATTAATCTCATCAGCTTTCGGGTCTCACATCTCTCCCCCACTAAAACAATATTTCGTCCTCGAAATCAACAAGTCCAGGAACAACTCAACTGAACCCAAGAGTTCAAGATAACTGAGCAAACAACTACTGAAATCTGATGCAACACTCACGTAAACAGATGCGGCCATTCACGTTGCATCTTCTCTTCCAGTTCCCAAGTAACTTCCTCTTTACCATGTTTGCTCCACTAAACCATCACTAAAGGAATGGTCTTATTCCTCAGCTGTTTCTCTTTTGTGTCCAAAATCTGCAAGGGATATTCAACATAACTCAACGTCTGATCAAGATCTACCTCGTCTGTTCTCAACACGTGCGAGGATCTGGCTCATACATCCTCAATATAGAAACATGAAAGACATCATGTAGAGAAGACAATTCTGCTGGCAACAACAGCCGATACACTAAGGGGCCAATCCTCTCAACTATCTCATACGGTCCAACATAACGAGGGGATAATTTTCCCTTGTGACCAAAGCGCATAACACTTTTGAAAGGAGAAACTTTAAGGAACACCTGATCACCAACCTGAAACTCTAAAGGCATACGCCTCTTATTCGCATAACTGGCTTGGCGATCCTGGGCAGCTTTCATCCGCTGACGAATCAGATCCACATAATCCATCATCTATTGTACAAAATCTGGGGAAGACAGCTGCTTCTCCCCCACTTCTTCCCAACACACAATCTACACTTTCTGCCATACAAAGCTTCGAATGGCGCCATACCAATTGTCACCTGATAGCTGTTATTGTAGGAAAACTCAACTAGAGACAACGCGTCTTGCCAGCTACCGCCAAAATCCATCACAACAGCTCTCAACATATCCTACAACGTCTGGATAGTTCTCTCAGATTGACCATCTGTCTGGGGGTGATACGCTGTACTCATAGTCAATCTGGTACCTAAAGCTTACCATAGGGAATGAAGTGCGCAGACTTCGACAACCTATCGATTACAACCCAAACTGCATCGCACCCTCTGCTGGAACGAGGCAAATGCGTCACAAAATCCATCACTATGTGCACCCAATTCCATTGGGGCACTTCCAGACTCTGCAACAGACCACCAGGTCTCATCCTTTCAGCCTTAACCTGCTGACAGTTCAAGCAACGAGCAACAAAACCAGCAACGTCGCTCTTCAAACCAGCCCACCAGAAGTGCGGCTTCAACGCATGGTACATCTTCCATGCACCAAGATGAACACTGAGTCTACTGCAGTGCGCTTATTTAAGGATCTCCTCCTTAAGATCTATCAGATTGGGCACAACCAACCGACCACGGAAACGCAAACAACCATCAGCTGAGACAGAAAAATCCTCCAGCTGTCCAGCCCTGACCTTCAACTTCAACTCATGGATGGAAGGATCTGTCCTTTGAGCAGCTCTAATGCTCGAAACAATATGTGGCTCAACTTGGAAGGAAGAAACCACAACAAAAACATCAGCTGGGTAAAACCTCCAACCAGTAGTGCTAAGGTGCTCACGGTCTTTAGAAACATACAACGACGCAAGCATATCTCCTTGAGCCTTTCTGCTCAATGCATCAGCCACTACATTTACTTTCCTAGGCTGATATTTGATCTCACAATAAAAATCCTTAAGCAGCTCCATCCATCTACGCTGTCTCATATTCAAGTCAGGCTGCGAAAACAAATACTGCAAACTCTTGTGGTCCGAATACACCACAAACTGCTCATCATACAGATAGTGGCGCCAGATCTTCAATGCAAAGACCACAGCTGCTAGCTCTAAATCATGAACTGGATATCGAGTCTCATGCGGTTTCAGCTGCCGCGAAGCATAGGCAATGACTGGACCATGCTGCATCAACACACAACCCAATCCATTGAGCGAATCATCAGAACACACGACGTAGCCACCTGAACCAGACGGCAAAGCCAAGACAGGCGCTGAAGTCAACTTCTCCTTGAGCAAGAGAAAACTATTCTCTGGATATCGAGTCTCATGCGGTTTCAGCTGCCGCGAAGCATAGGCAATGACTGGACCATGCTGCATCAACACACAACCCAATCCATTGAGCGAATCATCAGAACACACGACGTAGCCACCTGAACCAGACGGCAAAGCCAAGACAGGCGCTGAAGTCAACTTCTCCTTGAGCAAGAGAAAACTATTCTCGCATTGCTCAGTCCAAACAAACCGCTTATCTTTCTGAGTCAGCTGAGTCATCGGCCTAGCTATACTAGAGAAACGCTCTATAAAACGACGGTAATAGCCGGCCAGACCCAAGAAACTACGAACCTCAGACACATTCCTAGGGTGCTCCCAGTTCAAAACAGCATCTACCTTACTGGGATCCACGGAAATGCCATCCGCTGAAATCACATGACCCAGAAACACAACTCTTTCCAGCCAAAACTCGCACTTAGAAAACTTGGCATACAACTGCGAGTCTCTAAGAGTTTGGAGAACAACTCTCAAATTCTCCTTATGCTCCATCAGAGTCTTAGAGTACACCAGAATATCATCGATGAACACTATCACAAACTGATCGATGAACTCTCTAAAGACTCTATTCATCAAGTCCATAAAAACTGCAGGGGCATTTGTCAAACCAAATAACTAGAAACTCATAATGCCCGTACCTCGTACGAAAAGCAGTTTTCGAAACATCAGCTTCTTGGATGCGCAACTGATGGTACCCGAGCGCAAATCGATCTTCGAATAAAACGCATACCCTTGCAACTGGTCAAACAAATCATCGATCCTAGGCAATGGGTACTTATTCTTCAAGGTAGCCTTGTTCAACTGTCTAAAGTCGATGCACATCCTCATCGATCCATCCTTCTTCTTCACAAAAAGAATAGGCGCTCCCCACGGTGACATGCTAGGTCTAACAAAACCCTTCTCTAACAAGTCGTCAAGCTGCACCTTAAGCTCTCTCAACTCCGTAGGCGCTAAACGATACGGGGCTCTCGAGATCGGAGCTGTACCAGGTACCAGCTTGATGCTAAAATCGATCTCTCTTCTCGGAGGAAAACCAGGAACCTCCTCAAACACATCAGGGAAATCTCGAGCAACGGGGACGTCTCTAAGCTCCACGCACGAAGAAGAAGATGCGTCCAATGCATAAATCATAAAGCCAGCGTTCCCTAAAGACAAAAGGCTGAACATCTCCATCGCAGAGACTAACGGAATCTTCGATTGGGAATCATGGCCGTAGAAATTCCATTTCTCGCCAGACTGAGGCCTAAAACGCACAACTCCATGGAAACAATCCATGGTGGCCCTATAGCTCGACAACACGTCCATTCCCACTATACAGTCGAAATCCCACAACATCAAACGAATCAAATTCGCTACTAACGCATGCTCACCAAACCTCAGAACACCGTCCAACAAAACCTCTTGGAAAAACAGGCTAACGCCGCCAGGAGTAGAAACAGACACAACATCGTGCAAGAAAGTGGTATGCAACCCATGCTCAACCACAAATGCATCAGAAATAAACGAATGTGATGCGTCGGTGTCAAACAACACACGTGCAGGAAAATCAAAGACAGAAAAGTTACCTGCAATCACTCCGCTCGGCGTGCCCTCTGCTTGTTCCCTCGTAATGGCATTCACTTGAGCATGCTGGGGTCCAGAGAAAAGCGGCTGAGAAGACTTGCTGCGATCCAGCCAACGGTCCTCGACCCTGAGGTGGGGCTGCGGCTTGCTACGATCCAGCCAACGGACACACTCTCGCAAAGTGCCCATACTGACCACAGATATTACACGAGCCCTGCACACCAACGCACTGAGTCGACGAATGCTTGCCTCCACAAAAGCCACAAAACTCTGTCCTAGAACCACTGCTACTAGAGCTACCCGAACCAGAAGAACATGAACCCGCCTTCTTCTTGAACTGCTGGCCACGAGGTCTAAACCTCTGGCGACCAGACTGCTGCTGCTGCTGGGGCTGATTGGTTGATTGCGAAGATCGGGAAGACAGCGCTCCCTGAACAGCGGGACGAACACCCTGAGCACCCTGAGGCCTAGAACGAGACCTCCGATTCCGCAGACCTTCCTCGATATCGATCGCATTATCCACCGCTTCGGCATAACTCTTTGGTTTGCTTGTCAGCACCAACGAATACAACTCCTCGTTCAAACCCTCAAGAAACTTAGTCCTCTTGGCCCTCTCCCAGCCAAAAACATGCGGAACATACGCCAAAAGAGAAGAAAACAATCGAGCATAGTCTCACACAGACATCGTACCCTGCTCCAAGTTATCAAACTCTCGCTCACGAGCGTTCACGTACGACTCTGGAACGTACTCTTGCCGAAAGGCAACACAAAAGCTGTCCCAAGTAATCCCCACACCAGTCTCCTCCAAAGTCCTTGAAGGCCTCTCCACCAACGCTCCGCACCTTTCCTAAGCTGGAAATTCGCCAAACTCAACCTAAGTCCGTCATCATACTGCACACGGTTGAACAGACCCGTGATATGCTGTAACCAAGAGTCCGCATCAGCGCTAGACTCATCACCGTTGAAAACCTGGGGACTCATCCTTTGGAACCTCGCCATCACAATTTCCATGCTGTCTACTCGGGCTGTCAGGTCATCAACCTCATCCTCCACATGCCTACCACGACCACGAAGAGGAACACTACGCTGATCCTCGTTCTGACCTTCTGATTCCTGAAACTGCCCCTACCTCTACCCCTACGTCTAGGCGGCATCTACGAAGGCACTAAACAGGATAAGATAACACAGAACAGATACAACATAGAAATCACATAACGCAAACAATATTCAGCACATACTGGCCGTGGTAGGTTCCGACCTCGCGGTCAGCAGTTTAAGAAGAAGTCTGGTTCCGGGTCTTCTGGTTCTGGTAGCTCGAGTAGCAGTGGCTCTCGGGTGGAGTTTTGTGGCTTTTGCGGTGGGAAGCATCCTTCCCCGCAGTGGGGTGGTGTGCAAGGGTCCCGCAACCTTTGTGGTCAGTATGGGCACTTTGCGAGAGTGTGTCCGACAGCTGGAGCACAGCAGACCGCGGCCCAGCCTCAGGGTCGTGGGGGTCAGTCTAGGGGCCGTTCTCAGCAGTTTCAGCAGCCCCGTTTTGGTGAGACTCAGATTAGGCCGTTTCAGCAGCCTGGACCTTCGCGTTTTGGGCAACCGTCGCAGCCTTTCTTTTCAGGACCCCAGCATGCTCAAGTCAACGCCTTCACAAGAGAGCAGGCTGAGGAAACACCTAGCCGGGTGATTGGAGGTACATGTCTTATCTTTGACTTTCCTGCTCGTGTGTTGTTTGACACCGGTGCCTCGCATTCGTTTATTTCTGACTCGTTTGTTGTTGAGCATGGTTTGTGTACCGTCCCTTTGAGCAACGTTGTTTCTGTTTCTACCCCCGGTGGTGTGAACCTGTTCTCGCAAGAGATTCTGTTAGATGGTGTGTTGCGGTTTGGTGAGCATGCTTTGTTAGCAAATTTGATTCGTCTGATGCTATGGGATTTCGATTGCATAGTTGGTATGGATGTGCTGTCCAACTACAGGGCCTCAGTGGACTGTTTCCATGGGATTGTGCGCTTTAGGCCTTTGTCTGGCGAGAAGTGGGACTTCTATGGCCAAGACTCAAGATCGAAGATTCCGTTGGTCTCCGCGATGGAGATGTTTAGCTTGCTGTCTTTGGGGAATGCTGGCTTTATGATCTACGTTGTGGATGCGTCTTCTTCTTCAGGTGTTCAGCTTAGTGACGTTCCTGTAGTGCGACACTTTCCCGACGTTTTCCCGGAGGAGATTCCTGGTTTTCCTCCGAGGCGGGAGGTAGACTTTAGCATAGAGTTGGCGCCTGGCACAACTCCGATTTCTCGTGCCCCGTATCGTCTAGCGCCTGCGGAGTTGAGAGAGCTCAAGGTTCAGTTAGATGATTTGCTAGAAAAGGGTTTCATACGCCCTAGTATGTCACCGTGGGGAGCGCCCATTTTGTTTGTGAAGAAGAAGGATAGCTCAATGCGAATGTGCATTGATTTTCGTCAGTTGAATAAGGCCACTGTTAAGAATAAGTACCCGTTGCCGAGAATCGATGATCTGTTTGATCAGTTGCAAGGTTCTGCGGTGTATTCTAAGATTGATCTTCGCTCCGGGTACCATCAGCTCAGAGTGAGGGAACAAGATGTTGCGAAGACTGCGTATCGTACAAGGTACGGACATTTTGAGTTTTTAGTAATGCCGTTTGGGTTGACCAACGCGCCTGCAGTCTTCATGGATCTGATGAACCGAGTCTTCAGAGAGTTCATAGATCAGTTTGTTATCGTTTTTATTGACGACATCTTGGTTTACTCGAAGACTCCGAGGGAGCACAAGGAGCACTTGGAGGTGGTTCTTCAGAGGTTGAGAGAACAACAGTTGTATGCGAAGTTCTCCAAGTGCGAGTTCTGGTTGCAACGCGTAGTATTTCTGGGCCATGTTATTTCAGCAGATGGCATTTCTGTGGATCCCAGTAAAGTGGATGCTGTTCTGAACTGGGAGCGACCGAGAAATGTGTCTGAAATTCGCAGTTTCTTAGGTCTGGCTGGCTATTACCGTCGTTTCATTGAGGGATTCTCAAGTATAGCAAAGCCGATGACCCAATTGACCCAGAAAGATAAACGGTTTGTTTGGACCGAGCAGTGTGAGAAAAATTTTATTTTGCTCAAAGAGAAGCTAACTTCTGCACCTGTGTTAGCTTTTCCTTGTGGTTCTAGTGGTTTTGTGGTTTGTGCAGATGCTTACTTGAATGGATTGGGTTGTGTATTGATGCAGAATGGTCGAGTCATTGCGTATGCCTCTCGTCCGTTGAAACCGCATGAGACTCGTTACTCAGTTCATGATTTAGAATTGGCAGCAGTGGTCTTTGCCTTGAAGAATTGGCGCCACTATCTGTATGGCGAGCAGTTTGTGGTGTATTCAGACCACAAAAGCCTTCAATATCTATTTTTCAATCAGATTTGAACACGAGACAGCGTAGGTGGATGGAGCTGCTTAAGGATTTCGATTGTGAGATCCAATATCAGTCTGGGAAGATGAATGTAGTGGCTGATGCATTGAGCAGTAAGGCTCAAGTGGCGATGTTGGCTTCGTTGCATATTTCGAAGGTCCATGAGCATCTAAGCACTACTTGTTGACGGTTTTACCTAGGAGAGGATTATGTTGTGGTGTCTTCTTTCCAAGTTGAGTCACAAATTGTTGTGACAATTAGAGCAGCTCAGAGGACCGATCCATCTATCCATGAGTTGAAGCTGAAGGTGAGATAAAGACAGTTGGAGGACTATTCTGTCTCATCTGATGGTTGTTTGAGGTTTCGTGGCAGGTTGGTTGTACCAAATCTGATTGATCTGAAGGAAGAGATCTTGATACAAGCACACTGTAGCAGACACAGTGTCCATCCTGGTGCAAGGAAGATGTATCATGCCTTGAAGCAGCATTACTGGTGGGCAGGTTTGAAGAGTGATGTTGCTGATTTTGTAGCCCGTTGTCTGAATTGTCAGTAGGTCAAGGCTGAAAGGATGAGACCTGATGGTTTGTTGCAGATCTTATAGGTGCCCCAATGGAATTGGGATCACATAGCTATGTATTTTGTAACCCATTTTCCTCGTTCCAGTAGAGGTTGTGATACTGTGTGGGTTGTAATCGATAGGTTTTCGAAGTCTGCTCACTTCATTCCCTATAGCATGACATATTCTTTGAAAAAGATGGCGAAGTTGTACATAGATTTCGTGGTGCGTTGCATGGTGTGCCTGTTTATATAGTTTCAGATCGTGATCCGAGGTTTACTTCCAGGTTTTGGAAGAGTTTGCAAACAGCTTTGGGTACTAGATTGG
>KV010184.1:139199-158929 GCA_001598015.1 Dorcoceras hygrometricum | reverse complement strand
AGATCATGCCATACATAATACTACCTATAGCCGAGGCATATGGTACACGTGCCATACTCTCTATCTCTTCATCAGTATTTGGACACATAGACTTAGATAGAGTGACCCCGTGGAACATAGGTAGGTGTCCTCTCTTGGACTCTTCCATAAAGAACCTCTTAAGTATGGTATCGATGTAGGTAGCTTGGGTCAGTCCGAGCATCCATTTAGATCTATCCCGATAGATCTGTATTCCAAGAATATAAGATGCTTCACCCATGTCCTTCATCGAAAATCTACTAGACAACCATACTTTAGTTGACTGCAACATTCCTACATCATTCCCAATGAGTAGAATGTCATCAACATAAAGTACTAGGAACGTCACAGCACTTTTAACTACCTTTTTATAGACACATGGCTCCTCGGGATTATTGATGAAACCAAATTCCTTAATTGTTTCATCGAATCTCAGGTTCCAACTCCGTGATGCTTGTTTGAGACCGTAGATCGATCTCTGAAGCTTGCATACCTTATGCTCGCTTCCAACAGATGTGAAACCCTCAGGCTGCGTCATATAGATATCTTCCTTAATGTTTCCATTAAGGAACGCAGTTTTCACATCCATTTGCCATATCTCATAGTCATACCATGCGGCTATGGCTAACAGTATTCTAATTGACTTGAACATTGCGACTGGCGAGAAGGTTTCATCATAGTCAATACCTTGTCTTTGAGTGTAACCTTTCGCGACCAGTCGTGCCTTGAAGGTAATTACCTTACCATCAGGCCCAAGTTTCCTCTTGTATACCCATTTGCACCCAATAGGAACAATTCCTTCGGGAGGGTTAACTAGAGTCCAAACTTGGTTAGCATGCATTGAGTAAAACTCAGACTGCATCGCTTCAAGCCACAAATTAGAATCAGCATCGGAAATTGCCTCCTTGAAAGTTCTTGGATCAGATCCAACAACTTGATCACCTTGATCATCTTCAAGGAGAAAACCATATCTCTCTGGAGCCCTAGGAATCCTTTCGGATCTCCTAGGTGCGGCTACATCTGGCACTGGCCCAGTAGGTGTGGGAGATTCACTTGGTACTTCAATTGGTTCTCGAACCTCTTCGAGTTCTACTATTTTGCCCTTTCTATCAAGTAGAAATCCCCTTTCCATAAAGGTGGCATCCTAGAGACAAACACTTTTGTCTCGCTGGGATAGTAGAAGTAGTATCCAATGGAATTCTTTGGATACCCAATGAAGTAGCATAAGATGGATCTCGTATCCAGCTTATCTCCCACTGTCTGCTTCATGTAAGCAGGACATCCCCAAATCCTCATAAATGAGTACTTGGGTGGTTTGCCCATCCATATCTCATACGGAGTTTTATCCACTGCCTTGGTGTGGACATTGTTCAACAACATGACCGCTGTTTCGAGCGCATAGCCCCAAAACGAGGTCGGAAGCTCCGTGAAGCTCATCATAGATCGAACCATGTCCAACAAGGTCCGATTACGACGCTCCGCTACACCATTTAGCTGTGGTGTGGCCGGAGGGGTCCACTGTGAGAGAATCCCATTCTCTTTTAGATAATCTTGAAACTCAGTACTCAAGTATTCACCACCTCGATCAGATCGAAGTGCTTTAATACTTTTGCCTAATTGATTTTCTACTTCAGCCTTGAATTCTTTGAACCTTTCAAAGGATTCAGACTTGTACTTCATCAAGTACAAGTACCCGTACCTAGAGTAATCATCGGTAAAGGTGATGAAGTATGTGTGACCGTATTTAGTACCGATACTAAATGGGCCGCACACATCAGTATGGATCAAAACCAATAGGCCTTGGGCACGTTCACCCTTGCCCTTGAAGGGTTGCTTGGTCATCTTTCCTTTCAGACAGGATTCACAAGTCAGTAGGGAGTTGATGTCTGACAGATCAAACAAATCACTCCTAACTAGCTTGTTCATTCTGCTTATGGAAATGTGGCCTAGCATAGCGTGCCAAAGTTGTGCTGGGTTCAAGTTATCGTGTTTCCGTTTAATTTTTGTTGTGTGTGTTTCGACATCGCGAGTTGGAACGTCTTTTAATTTTAAGGTTTATAGATCGTTTTCGCGTTCCCCAATTTCCAATTAAACATTCATTCTTGTAAATATTGAAAATCGAATTAGCAAACATACAAGAATATCCATCTCTATCAAGCATAGGAATAGAAATAATGTTTTTAATTAATTCAGGAACAAATAAAACGTATCGTAACAACAACTTAAAATTTGAAGACAGAAATAAAACAATATCCCCTATAGCTACTGCAGCAACCCTTGCTCCATTGCCAAGCCTCAAGTGGGTCTCAACCTCTCTAAGACGTCGACTTCTTGTCATCACCTACAAATCATTGCAGATATGAGATCCACATCCGGTATCAAGTACCCAAGAAGTTGAATTTAGAGACATATTTATTTCTTAATAGAACATACCTTTTGCAGTTCGCAACTGCTCGAGGTACTCCTTGCAGTTCCTCCTCCAATGCCCAGTCTTGTGGCAATGGTGGCAAACGTCCTCGCTCTTGTTAGGCTTAGAAGCCCTTGCCTTTGGATTCTTGGCAGACTTCTCCTCCTTCGCAGGAGCAGAACGCTTCTTGCTCTTGTGTCTAGGCCCTTTCTTCGCAGAGGAAGAAGAACCCAGAAGGAGGACGGGTTTGTCCTTCTTTATAGTCCCCTCGAACACTACAAGCATGTTCACCACCTCTTCAAGAGTGGCTTCCAGCTTGTTCATGTTGAAGTTGACCACAAAGAGGTCAAATGCAGCAGGCAGTGAGAGGAGAAGTACATCCACAGACAGCTCATGTGGAAGTGCGATATCAAGGCCCGACAGCTTTTCAACGAGCCCAATCATGCGAATCCCATGCTCGCGGACCGGAGTCCCATCGCGCATGCGGCTCGTCATCAGCTCCTTGACAGCCGTGAACCTCTCATGTCGAGAGTTCTCCTCGTACAGCTCTTTGAGATGATGAAGTATGTCAGCAGCATACTTCGTCTTCTCAAAACGCCGTTGCATTTCATTGGACAGCGATGCCATCACATAGCATCGAGTTTTAACCTCGTCGTCACGCCATTGGTTAAGCGTAATCAGCTCCTCAGGGCTGATATTGGCAGGGGTTTCCTCCGGAGGAGACTTCTCTATCGTATAGAGAAGTTTCTCCGAAGCCAGTACAAGATTAAGGTTGTGGAGCCAGTCTTGATAGTTAAGACCAGTGAACCTGTTGCTATCCAGTATAGCAGCAAGCGGGTTTTTCATCAAAACCATTTTTATAGCAGTTATACTGAAAAGAAAACAAACATGCGTCACTAACTATATAAGATATAATCTAAGACATAAAACATGGTCATTTAGTTTTATGAATTACCCTCCCACTATTTTAACGATTTCACCACCCTCTAATGAAATCGAGAAAACAGATTTCTTTAGTGGGTACACGGAGCCCAATCAAGCGATCATGAACCCGAATAATATCAGCCATCCATGACCCCTAAAAGGTAGTTTCCGATTGCAGCCGGTGCAACATCCATGTATTCACCTCACGTCCAGTAAGGGCCCAATAATATGACGCCGTTTACTATCACGTGTCAAGATTGACCCATCAATGTTGAGTCGTGAAGGACGGTCCCCTTAACGTCCCCAATAATATGAGCCAACGTTAAAGGGAGTTCCAACCGACTCACAACAGTTTTCAATGGCGTGGACAGCTTTCCGGCATACATGACCCCCTCAATAGAATGAGCCGGGCCATGTATACGGGTAGCATCGACGTACACCCATTGTTGATGGAAAGTAGGGTTAATTTAAACAATTTTAAATACCCTTTTGTTTATCGAATAAATATTTATCTTGATATGAGTTTTATATCAAATTTAAAACGAGGGATTTTATTTTTGAAAAATTTTTGGTCTCATGCATATTTAAATCTAATTTAAAACATGCAACATGCGGATTCAATTATTCTATATATCAACATATATAAAGTAACATTGGGATGATCGATCGCGAGAGCTATGTGGTCCGTGGTTGCCAGCCACGGACCTGGGTCCAATCCTAGGGGTAATGCAATATGCAATGCAATCCTATTACAAAGCTTTCCGATTTTACAGATCTTCGGTCTTCAATATCTTAATCGTCATTGTCCACCGTCTTCGGATGTCCTCCCACTAAATCTAGTAATTTACATTTAAATCTACTATGACAGATAAGGGATACATTTATCAAGGGGTGGGAACGGACCACAAACAGGCCCACTTTAAATGATAATCAAAATATATTTACAAACCGAAATCATACAAAACCTATCACATACACCTAACAAATTGGGCACGGCTCTCGATCATCCCAATCATACAATTAATCTAATTAACATGCATAACTTAAATAATCTAATTATTTATCGTAAAATCATATTCTAATTACGAAATCATATTTTATAATAAAATCGTATTTTGCAGATAAAACAAGATAGCATAGGATATCTACGCATGTCTGCGAGCGGTGAATCCTCGACAACGATGCATCGACTCCTACATGCATCGGGGTCTCACCCAATCCCGACGCCTTATGACCCCAAGTGAGTCGGCAAACGGGTCAAAGTGAGACGCCTATCATGTAGAGTCTCAATGACGTTTTGAGTCGTGAGGACTAATCAGTACAACCAAAACCTCGGACTTATCCACTCGACAAATGGTAACCACTTGGAAAGTCCGAACGAGGGTAGTTCGATAGATCACCAGGTCACTATCTATCTGCATGCTCAGAACATCACAATGTTCCCTACCAATGAAACATGGTACTTCGCATCGCAGATACTAGTCTCGAACTCGGGCGGTCTTATCCTCATTTTGACGGCCCAATCGAATAGGAACATGTTCAGAATACACAGCGACTATTAGATGTGTTTCATGATAGCCGTCATACCCACTATCACATCTAACATACGCTTAGGTGTATTCTAGGTCTTTACTCAACGTAATTGTAAATCATTACACACATAATGAAAGTAAAGAACGCCATATAAGTAAATGCGAATATCATATATAAAGACTGTTTGTACAAGATTCTATAAACCCACACGCCACAAGTTGGCTAGTTGGGCATCTACTCTAACAATTCGTGCTACCAGACTTCACCCCATATTCGTAAACCAGACTTCAGGCTTCGCTCAGTGCACGTAAATCCAGAGTTTGAATTGGTAAGTGGGCTTTTGCTAATATGTATTTTGTTGGTTATAATACCTATATTCATTTCGAAAGTTCAGTCTTCGTCTACTGTTCGAGCACCTTTTGTTCAGATGGTTTTATCTCATTCAAGCTCCGCTTGCACTGATTTTTACTATCGTTATATTGGTCTACGAAATAGTTCGGATTTCTAGGTTACTGTGTGTAACTAATGGCCTCGACCCCTTAGAGGAGCAAAACTTAGGGACTGATCATTAAATCATAGACACGATTCTGTCGTTATATGGGTCTATGAAATATTTCGGATTTCTGGGTTACTGTGTGTAACTAATGGCCTCGACCCCTTAGAGGAGCAAAACTTAGGGACTGATCAGTAAACCATAGACACGAAGTAATCATCAGTGCTATCTGTCAGGCTATGCTCTGTTATGCTATGCTATGCTATGCTATGCTTTGCTCTGTTATGCTATGCTATGTTCTGTCTAAGCTCTGTTCTGAAATCTGTTATTCAGTATATGTATAAGTATATTTTGTATGCTCGAATGGTATCCCCCACTTGCTGAGTGTTTCCCCAAACACTCGCCCCTTACTTCTCCACCCAGATAAGAATGAAGAGCAGGTAGAAGAAGAAGAACAAGATCAGTTCTGGGGCTGGTAAAGATTTTGTTTTGTTGATGTATTTACATTTTAAATTTTTCGCTTCCGCTATTTTTTCTGATTTTTCCGATGTAAAAACGTTATTACTTTGGATATGTAATAGACTGATTTGAGCTATGCTATGATGACTTAATGTTTTACAATTTTTAAATTGTTTAATATTGCCGATGTCATGAGTCTCGGTCTCGGGGCATGACATTTTAGTGGTATCAGAGCTCACCAGGTACATAATCCAGCTGGGAAACCAAATCTGAAATTTTCAATATTGTGGAAGAATTTCGGATTTGCTATGACGTGGCAGAGGTTTCGAGAAGCATTCTTGAAACAGTACTTTCCGATGGAAGTACGAATGCAGAGGCTCAGCGAGTTTGAGACCTTCACTCAGACCGTAGACATGTCGGTTGTAGAGTATACCTCCAAGTTCAATTCGTTGGGCACCTACGTCCCAACGATTATGGCGGATAACACTCTAAAGCTGCACCGATACAAGAAGGGTCTAAACAGCCGTATTCAGTCAGCCCTCGCATTTTATGAAGCCACGAGTCTTGAAGACTTGATGGGAGCTGCAATCCACGCTGAGACTGACATAAAGAGGCGGGAAGCGGACAACAAAAACAAGCGCCCCCTCAATGCTCAGACTTCGCAGGGTGGGCCTAGGAACAAGCGGCCAAACTTCAACAACCGCGGCTCAGCTCCTACATAGAGTAACCCGGCATTGCCCACTTGCTCCACCTGCGGCCAACGTCATCCTGGAGACTGTCGCAAGCAGAGCGGTGCATGCTTCAAGTGTGGAAAGTTGGGTCACCGAATTGCGGATTGTCCGGAGAACCAAGGCGCTAAAGCTGGATCGAGCAATGCGGCTCCGAGCAAGCCAAGGCCTAGGGAGGATAAGCCCAATGCTCGTGTGTTCGCAATGACACAGGAATAAGCTGAAGACGCCAGCGACGTGGTGACAGGTACCATTTTCATCAACAAGCTGCCTACTTATGTGTTGTTTGATTGTGGTGCTACGCATTCGTTCGTGTCTAGGAGATTTGCTAAGAAGTTAGGGTTAGAGCTTGAAATTCTATCTGAACCCTATAGAGTAGCAACTCCTACCAATGCTACTATTGAAACATATAAGATCCATCGAAACTGTGAGATTTCGATAAGCGACCATTCGTTCTCCGTAAACTTGATACAACTCAACATGGTCGAGTTCGATGCTATCTTAGGAATGGATTGGCTATCCAAACACCATGCACTAGTAGATTGCCGAGGTAAGAGCGTGAAGCTCCAAACCTTCGACCAAGAAGAGCTGATCTACTATGGGAAGAACAAGGAGAGAAACTCCCTACTTTCTGCGGCCCAAGCATGGACAGCCATGAAAACCGGAGCAGAAGTTTTCTTGGCAATGATCCAAGAAATAAAAGAAGGAGACGAACTCAAGATAGAAGACATCCCAGTGGTGCAAGAGTTTGCAGATGTATTTCCAGATGACTTACCTGGAAAAGTGCCTGATCGAGATATTGAATTCTAGATCAACCTAGTGCCAGGGTCGGCACCAATATCCAAGGCACCCTATCGAATGGCACCTGCAGAACTTAAGGAGCTCAAGGATCAACTACAGGAACTGCTGGACAAAAAGCAGATCCGACCCAGTGTGTCACCTTGGGGAGCTCCAGTCTTATTCGTCAAGAAGAAGGATGGAACCATGAGATTGTGTATCGACTACAGAGAGTTGAATAAGATCACAATCAAGAACAAGTATCCTCTTCCAAGAATTGACGACCTCTTCGATCAACTCAAGGGAGCTACAACCTTCTTCAAGCTGGATTTGAGGTCAGGCTATCACCATCTAAAGATCAGGGATCTAAAACTGCATTTAGGACAAGGTATGGTCATTATGAATTCACAGTGATGCCATTTGGTCTAACCAATGCACCAGCAGCGTTCATGGACCTCATGAATCGTGTATTCAGACCATTCCTCGACAAATTTGTGGTGGTGTTCATAGATGATATACTAGTATATTCATCAAGCGAAGAAGACCACCAGGAACTGTTAGAGTAGATGCCCAACTAGCCAACTTGTGGCGTGTGGGTTTTATAGACTCTTGTACAAACAATCTTTATATATGATATTCGGATTTTCTTATATGGCATTCTTTACTTTCATTATGTGTGTAATGATTTACAATTGCGTTGAGTAAAGACCTAGAATGCACTGAAGCGTATGTTAGATGTGATAGTGGGTATGACGGCTATCATGAAACACATTTAATAGTCGCTGTGTATTCTGAACATGTTCCTAGTCGATTGGGCCGTCAAATGAGGATAAGGCCGCCCGAGTTCGAGACTATGATCTATCGAACTACCCTCGTTCGGACTTTCCAAGTGGTTACCATTTGTCGAGTGGATAAGTCCGAGGTCTTGGTTGTACTGATTAGTCCTCACGACTCGAAATGTCATTGAGACTCTACATGATAGGCGTCTCACTTTGACCCGTTTGCCGAATCACCTGGAGTCATAAGGCGTCGGGATTGGGTGAGACCCCGATGCATGTAGGAGTCGATGCATCGTTGTCGAGGATTCACCGCTCGCAGACATGCGTGGATATCATATGCTATCTGAGGGGATAATAGTGTATAAATCTCTGGCCAGAGTACTAGAAGTGTTTTAGGTAAATGTGTTTACCTAGTTACACTCGCGATGTCACTATTCGATCTCCAATATGTATGCATAGCTATCGGATCTATAGCGACTCTCGATTTACCAATGGTCGTTGATCTGATCGGGATATATGGATTGAAAAGACCGTACTGTACGCTAACCACGACCGACTGGTTCTTGCAGGCACTATCAGTGATACCTAGGGGATCATGGGGCGATGTTGCTAGACGCTTTACCATGATCCGTTGGGCAGGTCCGGAATTGTGATTCCGGGGCCACAATGGTTGTGGGCCCACGACTAGCTGTATCCCTGAACCATTGAGGGTCACACAAGTACTGGATTCGAGATTCTCGCACGGATATTCAGCTCAATGCGTTGAGCACGAGAAGAGGATTTCGGGAAGTGCGACTTCCTAGAAGTCAACAGGGGTCAAACCGGGGTTTCCCGCTGTTGAGGGGCAAAACGGTCTTTTTGCACTGGGGTTCTGAAAAATGGTTTTTCAGATCATATTATTCAGTTTTGGAAACTGAGTCGATCGGTCCGATCTGATCGACGATCGGAGTTACGATGAAGTCTCGGTGTTGAAGATGAACTGAATGTTCATTGTTGGACCCGGGCCCGTTGGGCCGGTCCAAGTCCAACACTCTATTTAATTATGATTATTAGACTTGATGACTTCACTTACAACACACTTGTGACTCTACACATTACAACTCAAAACCCTAAACCTATTTTGGCCGCCCCCCTCCTCACTCCCAAGCCGCCGCCGCCGCCGCCTCACGCGCCGCCGCCGCCGCCGACGAGCTTCGCCGGAAATTGTTCCGGCCTAGTTTTTCGAGGAGTATTCATTCGTGCTGATCTCGTCAGCGCTTCTAGTGCAGCCTAACGAAGGAGTCTCGGATCTGGTCGTGGACCGGATTGGCGATAATCTACCGCAATCTACCGAGAAGAGCCGGATTATTGTAATACCGGTTGGAGCCAGGCACAAGTGCCAGCAAGGTAACCCGCTTAAACGCCCTATGTATGACAATTATGAATTGTTGTTTTCGTATTGATCGTCTCCCGGCACCTGTTTTATTGTTCTTCCGCTGCCTCGCCGGGGGGCGGATCCGGATCCCCAACAGGAACATCTCCGAGTTACCCTCCAGACCCTGCGAGAGAAACAACTGTACGCCAAATTCAAGAAGTGTGAATTCTGGCTGACGAGTGTGGCATTCCTAGGCCATATAATCTCCGAAGCAGGCGTATCGGTAGATCCAAAGAAGGTAGAAGCCATAATGGACTGGCCTGCACCTAAGACGGTGACAGAGGTTAGAAGTTTCTTAGGATTGGCCGGCTACTATCGAACGTTTGTAGAAGGCTTCTCTTCTATAGCCTTGCCACTCACTAAACTCACCCAGAAGAACTTCAAGTTCAACTGGAACGAAGAGTGTGAGACAAGCTTCGAGACTCTGAAAACGAAGCTTGCATCTGCCCCTGTTCTGACGCTACCGGTGGGAGACAAAGGCTTTACCATCTACAGCGATGCATCGAAAGAAGGACTAGATGTGTGCTCATGCAAGATGGCAGAGTAATTGCATATGCCTCAAGGAAATTGAAGACGCATGAACGCAACTACCCGACTCACGACTTAGAGCTTGCTACGGTGGTTTTTGCCCTAAATATTTGGCGACACTATCTTTATGGTGCAAAGTGAGAGGTGTTCACCGACCATCAAAGTCTCAAGTACATATTCACTCAGAAGGAATTGAATTTGAGACAAAGGAGATGGCTCGAGCTGTTAAAGGACTACGACTTAACGATCAACTACCACCCAGGAAAGGCAAATAAGGTGGCCGATGCGCTAAGTCGGAAGAATATGAACAAGGTGATACTATCTTCAGTCTCAGCCCAACCATGCCTTAAAGAATTGATCAAGCTAAAACAGATCAAGACCCCGGCTTGATGAGGCTGAAATACAGATCAAAGAAGCACATAAGTCCAAATTCTCAATCCACCCGAGAAGTACAAAAATGTATAGAGATTTTAAGGAACACTTTTGGTGGAATGGGATGAAAAGAGATGTGGCTGATTTTGTTGCAAGATGCCTTGTATGCCAACAAGTCAAGGCCAAACATCAAAGACCTGGAGGATTGTTACAACCACTAGAAATTCCAGAATGGAAGTGGGAAAACATATCCATGGACTTTGTAGTTGGTCTACCGAAGACCAGACTAGGCCACGATGGAATATGGGTAATCGTGGATAGGTTAACAAAATCCGTGCACGTTTTTACCTGTCCGAATGAACTACGGCTTGGACAAGCTAGCTTCGTTGTACATGGACAACATCGTTAGGCTGCACGGAGTTCCAACAAGCATCCTGTCAGATAGGGACCCAAGGTTCGTATCTCGTTTCTGGAAGAGCTTCCAAGAATCCATGGGAAGCAAGGTTACTCTCAGTACTGCTTATCATCCGCAAACAGATGGTCAAACTGAGAGGACCATCCAGACCCTAGAAGATATGCTACAGACTTGCACATTAGACTTCGGTAGCAATTGGAGCGAGCATCTACCCCTAATAGAGTTCGCGTACAACAATAGCTACCACAGCAGCATAGGGATGGCACCATTTGAAGCCCTTTATGGACGGAAATGTCGATCACCGCTATATTGGGATGAAGTCGGAGAGAAGGCTATCACAGGACCTGAGCTCGTTCAAGAGACAGTGAGCAAGGTAGCCATTATCAAGGAGAGACTGAAGGCAGCCTAGGATCGACAGAAAAGCTGGGCAGACCTAAAGAGAAGACCCTTGACCTTCGAGGTAGGTGAAAAAGTGTACCTTAAGGTCTCGCCAATGAAAGGAGTAGTCCGATTCGATAAGGCCGGAAAGCTAAACCCCCGGTATGTCGGACCCTTTGAGATATTGGAAAAAGTAGGAACACTTGCCTACAGACTAGCCTTGCCACCCAATATGTCAAGAATCCATAATGTCTTCCATGTATCTCAACTAAGGAGATATATCTCAGACTCTAGTCATGTTCTTGATGAAGGGCCACTCCTTGTGGAAGGAAATCTGACCCAAGGACTGAACTATGAAGAAGTCCCGATTAGAATCGTGGACAGAAAGGACCAGGTACTCCGACGAAGAACGATCCCTTATGTCAGGGTCCAGTGGTCCAACCACACCGAAAGAGAAGCCACCTGGGAGGTGGAAGAAAAGATGCGAAGCCAATATCCCTACCTTTTCGATAATCAGAGTAACCAAAGTTTCGAGGACGAAACTTCTTTTAAGGAGGGAGGGATGTGAAGACCCGAAAATTTAGCTCCAAAAAAAAGAGATATTCTTCACCTGCTGGTCGAAAATCAGCAGGTGGTCGAAATTCATCAGTTGATGGCGCGAGAGTAAAAGGCCGTCGTTACGAAGAACCAGCAGTTGCGCGTTAGAGGTTGCTGCTGGCAGGCGTAGCTTTTAGCGCGAGAGTGATCGAGAGAGCGATACGTGTTGGTCAACATTTTGAGTGTTGACTACTGGATCAGCAGATGCGTAAGTTTAGAGTGACCAGCTACTGGTTTTGGAAACCAGTCGTAGAAGTGAAGCGACGTCGTTTCGTTAAGTTGAAACGCCGCGTTTCGTATGGAACCAGCAGCGAGGGATTATCGTGATAAATTAGCAAGAGGCCTGCTGGTCGCTAATTCAGAAGTTGGCCATAATTATCAGCAGACGAAGAAACATCAGCTGGTGCGAGAAGACCAGCTGGAGAGCTAAACAATGATGACGTCAGCAGTAACGCCAGCAACCAGCAGAGAGCTACAATCATCTTGAATCAGCTGTTACAAGAGTCCAGCAGGTACATTACTTAAAGATAACCAGCAGGTACTTTTCAATGATATCAAAACGGTGTCGCTTGAATAAGTTGACACGACAACGTTTTGACTTAACGCTTAGGATCAGTCGTTGAGTTTGAAAAGAAACCAGCTGTGACCAACAAAGAATTCAGCAGTTGGACTTTTAGCAAGGAAAATCCAGCAGCTGACGACTTAGCGACGCAATTTCAGCAGCAACGCGAAATTCAGCAGCAACGCGAATTTCAGCAGCAACGCGAAATTCAGCAGCGACGCAAACTTCATCTTCTCCACGCAAAAATCAAAATTCTCGACGCAAAGCAAGATTCTTTGTACAGAAACTTCACCATGGAAATTCGAAAAGATTGCTCACGCGTACAAGGCAGATTTCGTGTAGTAACCGTCGAATTGAGAGAAGTAATGGACAATTAAAACTCGTAAATCATGCGCGCGTAACAGTCGACGTAATGATAGGGAATTAAGAGCCTTTAATGGCGGACGCTCGACTTTCTCACCTCTATGCCTATAAATACCAGAGGACGACCACAGAATTCCTCACACCATTTCGAAATTCCCTCAGTCTGAAAAGCGACAGTTCTTCGCGACAAAGTGCTACGGAAATTCCAGCAGATTCTTAGCCAAGGTTCTGTTCAAGCGACGAACCAGCAGGTGTGAAACTTAGGAAGAATTCGTGCAATCGAGTTACTACCGGACTTCGTTCAAACAGCGGGATTCGTGCTACCAGACTTCACCCCATATTCGTAAACCAGACTTCAGGCTTCGCTCAGTGCACGTAAAACCAGACTTTGAATTGGTAAGTGGGCTTTTGCTAATATGTATTTCGTTGGTTATAATACCTATATTCATTTCGAAAGTTCAGTCTTCGTCTACTGTTCGAGCACCTTTTGTTCAGATGGTTTTATCTCATTCAAGCTCCGCTTGCACTGATTTTTACTATCGTTATATGGGTCTACGAAATAGTTTGGATTTCTGGGTTACTGTGTGTAACTAATGGCCTCGACCCCTTAGAGGAGCAAAACTTAGGGACTGATCAGTAAATCATAGACACGATTCTGTCGTTATATGGGTCTATGAAATATTTCGGATTTTTGGGTTACTGTGTGTAACTAATGGCCTCGACCCCTTAGAGGAGCAAAACTTAGGGACTGATCAGTAAACCATAGACACGAAGTAATCATCAGTGCTATCTGTCAGGCTATGCTCTGTTATGCTATGCTATGCTATGCTATGTTATGCTATGCTTTGCTCTGTTATGCTATGCTCTGTTCTGTCTAAAGCTCTGTAATATTGCCGATGTCATGAGTCTCGGTCTCGGGGCGTGACAGGCGGCATAGAGGTGTGACATATAGGGATCCTCGTGTGACATCGGGGTGAACCACACCGCCACGTACGTTGATTTATAGATTGATCAATCGAATTAATGGCTTTCACTTCATGGATACGACTCATATGTTCTTTTAAGTTATGTTATGCTTATGTCATGCCTCAAGATATATGTTATATGATGAAGTATGTACGACTGCATTATGATTCATTGTTTTAAGATCTTTAACGCACGCATGTCATGAAATTATGTTCCTATACATAAGTGCCTGCATGTGGTTTTATTATATGTACTTTGTTATGTATTACGATAGAGCATACTGAGCCTCTAGGCTCACTAGGTTTAAATGGTGCAGGTGATGATCCTATCGATGAGTATATCCCGACTGGCGGTGAGGACCTCTGAGCGCCTGTCGCAGCAGTACCCCGTGACCGCCTTTATGATTCAGTTTTGTCATGTTACAGTTTTGGATACTGGTTTTTAAACATCTTGGCTTTCAGTATTTTACGCAGCTGATTTTACGATGTTAGATGTTTTTAGCGTTTTCAAATATTCCCTTATTTATGCTTAAAGTATTTTGAGAAAATGATTTAGAAACGTTTTAAAAGGGAACGAGCCATTCGTTATGTTTAAGTTTATGCTTCCGCACATGTTTTAAAAAAAATTCTAGAGTCTGGTTCGTTTCAATAAGGTTGATACTAACGAAATTACAATTTTCCTTTCAGTTTTATCAACAAAATTTGGGGAAATAATGTGAGGACCGCTCCGATGAGCCATCCTTTTAGGGCCCTCGATCAGGTCAGACTCCGACTGGTCGGTCACTCCCTTTGGGTAGATGAGCTTTGGGTAGATAAGCTTGGTGACCCGAGTTCGAATCCCTAGGGAGGCAGTTTAACCATACTTCCAGGGGTGTGGGTAGTCCTGTGAGAGAGGATCCCCGTCGGTCCCACCATGAGAGAGTGACCGATCGGTCGGAATCTGACCTGGTCGAGAGCCCAAGAGGGGTGGCACGTCGGGGCGGTCCTCACAAATAAAATCTAGGACAAGAATTAATCTGACAATATGTTTGTTTGATATAACAGGAATATACCAAGGATTTGTACGAGGCTTAATGCTCATCCAAAAGATGCCAAGTTTTGCATGATTTTAGGGCTATTACCTTAGTTTAACCACTTCTCCAGGTTTTTTGGAAATAGCACTTCTACCAAAGTGGATCCAAGAAGCAGTATTGAGACCTTGGAAAATAATGAATATTTTTCAAGGGGATACATTTTAGAGTTGTATTCTTTCAGTGCAGCTCCAGAACCAGCAGGGAAAAGGTTCACATGAAGCCTTTCATTTCATCAAAGTAAGAAGGTCGGATACTAATGCCCAGAAATATATTAAAGATCTGCCTACATACAAAATTTCTCTAGTCTCGGCATTGAGTGAAGATGACATATCGACTAGAAGAGCATGGGACTATGGGTTTGTCTCACGAGATGGACAAAGTGAAATTTTCATTCAAATTATATCAAAAGAAAAGAAATCCTCTTGGAATAACAAGCTTCCGGGGAGCAAGAGACTCACCCAAAATTCTATAGCATGACCCACGTTGGAAGATGGATAGAAAAAATCTATCCAAAATGCCCAAATCAGAAAGAGTCGTAATTCGAAAAGGGATTTTTTCCTAGCTCTGACCTAAAGCATCTTACAGAGACAAGTCCAAGTGATGAGGGACCACACAAGTCACGTTTTCCTCGCGGAGCCCAAAAAAGCAAAAATTGCCCGACAAAAATAAAGAAGGCATGTGTCAAACACTACAGGGATCAAAACTTACTTAGTGGAAGACAAGACCACCTAACGAATAATTAAAGGGGCAGTTGGCAACCTCTGCAATATTCTTTTATCAAGGCTGAAGTCCGGGGTTGGAATCAGCAAAAGACATCTACAAATAGAGAGCTGAAAGGAAGTTGAAGATATCGAGCATTCTCTTCAATATTCTTTAAAAATTTTCAGTTATAATATAATTACTTTATGATTATTGTATTCCCAGCTACTCTAAGTTGCTAAAGAAGTTTTCTCCTCATTCGATGGGAGGTATTAATGTTTTAAGCGGTTCATATTTGAATAAAATTACTAGGCTTTCGCCCTCTCATGAATTATTTTTGAAAATTAAATCTTTTATTTCACGCCTTGAGGTAGAAACAAACCAATGTTGTGCTGAGTATTGTTGAAGGATTCACAGCACGAACCATCAGTTGCGACTATGTAGTTAAACTGTAAGGAGCAATTTGTGAAAACCTGTGGATATGACCCGAAAATACTTCGGTCAAAAAGGCTCGAGAGATAATTTATTTTACAGAAACATGATGTACTAAAAAAGGTAAATATTAGTAAAATAGGTTTTAAATGGGAAAGCTAAGAGTTAAAACAAAGAAGTTGTTCGAGAAGAGAGTTAAAACAAACTTCTTCTATTGTAGGGAATGAAAGTAAATCAAGCCAGGGAGCTTGAGTTTTAAAATAATTCACCCATTTAACCAGATTATAAGAAATGACTAGTTAAATTTGTGGGCCAATGCCTGCAACCACTAAGCATATGAATCCTATTGGTCGTACTATTGGCATATATATTGAAGAGCTCAAACACAATGGCACATAATTTAGTAGACCATGATATTTCAAATGTAAAAGGTTTATTACCAAAAGATATTTGCCATTATCACTTTATGTTACGAAATTTTTTTGTAAACATATATTACTACTGTTTAGATTTAGATGAAAAGGTATTTTATACTACTATTACTAAATTTTGTTGTTCATTAATATATTGTAAAAAATGATAAAAGTATAGTACAATATGCATAGTATTATTAAAATTTAAAACTGAACCTGAGCTGTCAACCAAATCCGATCCAGAAAAATTAGGGTGATGGTTTTCGGATCAGTTCAAATCGTATTAAAACCAAAATCTGACTTGAAAAAATTAATTGTGTTGGTCTCGGGTTACCTGAATTTTATATTATTAAAATCAAGAAATATTTAATATATTGTTATACGTGGTTTGTTTTGAAAAAAAATTGTATATTGGATTATAAATTTCGTCATGTATTTATTTAATTTTGAATTTTAAAAATAATTTTATTTTGTATAGTGAGTAAACCTTAAATTTCTGTAAATATATTTTCAAAGCACATGTGGCGAGATTTTATATTTGTTTATATTAAAATATTACAATTTATGATATTAGTGCAACAGTGAATACAGATCTTATGTATAGAAATAGTAAAACCGACCCCACTTCAATAACTTGTTGACATTTTCAAATGGAATAACGACCATAATTAATAACCATATAGTAATATAATTCCTCTCCTAAAGTCAAAACTTCTAGTTACAATTTAATTCATAAGTTTCTAACAGATCGACTTTTAAACTACAAGGCTTCCTAATTCTTACTTGAAATCAAGATTTTCAAGTAGCATTCAATTTCGGAACTCTCAATTATTCATGTTCATATTGGACGGTCTCATTCAGTTGTGAACCCGCGTGCTCAAACCGCCGCCGCCCCATCTTCCATATATACCTTGCCTTCCACTCAAAACTACCTCCAGCATCGCCTTTGCCGGCGGCGCGTTAGCTAGACTCGCTTCTCTTATTCTTCTTGCGGTTCCTTCAAGCTAACTTGAGTGAGCATCTTCGGTTACCCTCCAAACCTTCACACTCTTGTCTAAGCTTCCACTATATACTATCCACAGCTTAGCCTCATCCTCCTCCGCCGCAGCCGTGTCCTTCTTCACCGCCAGGCACTTCACCGGCCCACCGTGCCCCTTCAACACAGCCATGCAGGTGTGAACTCCGCCCACATCCCTCCGCCACACGCATATGCTGCTATCCGCCGATCCGCTCAGCACCAATTTCCCCGCCGCAGCCAGGCACAGGACCGCCATCTTGTGTCCCCTCAAAACGCCGCTGAACAACATGAAGTGCTTCCCCCGCTCCCAAAATCTCACCAGCCCGTCGGACGAAGCGGCATATACAGCCCCTGCGGCATGGTTCACCGCCATCGACGTCACCGCTTGCTCTTCCTTCAGCAACGTCTCCACCAGGACATGCTTCGTGTATTTCCCCACCAGCTCCCTCCGCCACGCCTTCACCGTGCCGTCGGCGGAACCGGTGAATAACAAGCCGCAAAACCCCATCGCCACCGAATTGATAGCATCATCATGCGCGTGTACAGATTCCAAGCACTTGGAATCCGAGATTCTCCACACTTTGAATGTCCTATCCCACGAACCTGAATACAACAGCCCCAGATCGGAATCAACGCTCATGCACGACACCGCATCGTAATGTTTTACCCATGGAACCGTACGGTTTCTCCTCACTTCGACATAGTTTCTGGGATTAATCGATTTCCTGAACAAATCCCGGGTCGTTGGCAAATTCCCAACCCGCTTATGCGTGCTCCTTCTGTCCACAGAAGATCTCCAGACCCGGATTTTCCCATCTTGGTGCCCTGTAAAAATCCTATCGTCATGCACAACAATGGCTTTCACCAAACCACTGCCGGATTTAAACCCGGAAAAGTCCTGCAAATCTTTCCATACCCTTACGTTCTTGCTCTCCGATCCAGTGTACAGCAAATCCCCCGAAGCTGCCAGGGAATAAATATGGCCATCTTCGCGGGAAAGGCTTCCCAGAAGTCCCAACTTTCGAGCATCGGCCTCATTTTTTTCTTCTTCTCCAGCGAACTGGTACTGGGTCCAGGGAGATTTCACATAAGGAGAAGGCTGGCTCCATGGAGACATCTCCACACTTGGAGAAGAAGAATCAACGCTGTTTCGCTTCATGGAAAAGTAAATGGTTGAGTTGTCGGAAGACGGGCTTAAATAGGACACGTAACTGCTCCGCGGCCGCGAGTGGATGCTAAACTCGTTATCCCGATCGCAAAATTGATCGGATGACATGAGGGCGCCGAGTTTTCCTCTCCGAAGATCCCTTCTCCGACCAGCTGAGGTCTCAGCTCCATTGATATCGTTGATTGCCATGTCACATAATATTGAAAGAGAAAAGGATATAAAATGGCGTTACAGTCTGTGATATAGTATCGCGATGTAGCGAAAATGAATAATTTGCTGTTTTCTAATGAAATTTTTGATTGAATTCTTTAAGGCCGAAATGGGAGTATATATAATGGGAGGTGGAGGCAGGTCCTGGGTAAAAGTTGGTGAAATAAAGATCGGACACGTGTAGAACGTTACGTAGAGGTTACGAGTTAATGTGAAAACCTTAATATTTGTGTTGATTATTTGAAATTTATACTCAAATTTAAATAATTTTGTGTACCATTTCACATATGCGGATAGCATAGTTTTTGACTTTTTCATCTTACGTACGGGAGAAAGATGAGTTAATAATGTGGGAAGCATGGAAGAAATTAACTTAATATGCATGTGCTTATTTAGATAAAACCACGTCTCATATATTGGCTTATTTATCATTTTGTGAGTTGTTAAAATTTGATTCTGTTGTGGTAAATCGAATTTTTTTTCTTTTTAATCATTTTTTCACTACATGAGATAGACATATTGATAATGTATGCTATGTCTGTTGGATCAATTTATTATATGGGCTCATATGTGAGAGGTTATATGTTGTGGGCTGTTAATAAAGTTAAGCCCGAATTAAAGTGATCAAGTAAAGTTTTGGATTATTGGGCTTTAATGTATCTAATTGGATATGGACCTTTTATGTGTAGAGCCTAAAGTATAATTACTGTTTTAATGATGGGCTAAAACAGCAATTACAGGAGATAATTCAATGAATTATCTATTTAATGGTATGGTCCCCAGATCTGGCGTATCACGTTCCCTATTCTAAATCCCATTACTAGAATATATTCTGAGAGAAACAAAAGGGCTCTCACGAAGAACGCTCAGATCTGGAAGATCAACCAATCGTTCTCAAGGAATTCAGCACTATGGCTTCAGGTACGCTTCCGCATTTGGTTACAGATTCAGTTTCAGATCTGATGATTTGACATGTTTATGATTCTGGATTATTCATAATCTTTA
>KV010184.1:87942-110371 GCA_001598015.1 Dorcoceras hygrometricum | reverse complement strand
GATGATTTCCCGGTTGATAGACCGTGGTATAGAGGCTTGATTTGAGTTGCCAGTTGATAGACTGGTCTAGCTTTCCGATTTCTTGATAGCCCTCATGCATTCATAGTCATTGATTTATAGCATGTTGCCTGTTTATCTGCTTTGATAGCTCTTCGTACTGAGGCTTGACCTCGTATTTGTTTCCTGATTTGTCTTGTTGGGTCTGTGTGCCCATTTGCAGGAGCTTTAGGTAACCAAGCTGGGCAGAGTGAAAGTTCAGCTGGTCGATCCCCTCATCCTTGATTCCCAGTTACTTATGATATGTATTGAAACGGGGGATGCCTCGTGTTTTATTGTATTTTGGGGGATCTGTATTTTGAATTGAATTATGTGGTTACTTGTTGTCGGAGTTTGAGTTAAATTATATTTTGAGTATTGAATATTTTGAATGTATGATTTGAAGTTCAGGCCCATGTTATTTCGAAAAATTTTAAGCCCTGATTTTAAGCTTCCGTGATTATGCGCTTATTTATGTGTTAATAGATAGTAATTAGCACGGGGCCTGACAGAACCTCAATAATAGTCCTGTTGAAACGCCGAATATATTCCGAAAAACTCTTCTGTTCTTTCTGATTCACTGTAAACAGATTCAGCATGGTCATCGGTTGCTTCTTGATACTAGCGAACTGATGAAGAAACGCCTGACTAAAATCCTGGAAGCTCTTGATACTTCCTGTCGACAGGAGATTGAACCACTGTTGTGCAGATCGGACTAGAGTAGTGAGGAAAACTCTGCGCTTGATAGGGTCAGCATTTTGTGGAGGAGGGCAGCGTTCTCAAACTGAGATAGGTGCTCCTCGGAATCTCTCATCCCGTCATATTCTCCAATGTTCGGGAACTTGAAGTGCTGGGGTAGCTCAGCAGCCAACACTTCAGCAAAAGAGGGGACCTCCCGAGCTGGGAGGGGTGGAGGTGCCGAGCTCCTTTCTTCCCTCAGTCGATCACCTCTTCCCGCAACTTCCTGATCTCCTGAGATTGTTGATCGGGCGTCGGGCGCGCCTCAGATCGGTTTGCCAGTATCTGTTCCACAGTAGTCGCTACCAGTTGAGCTATCTGGGCTGTAGTGAGATTGGGATTCTCCGACCCCCGCGAGAAACTCTCTGTATTGCTGGTTTCTCAGGTACCCTGAGCTCTAGTCCTCTTTGGTGGTATCTTGTTTTTCTTCTTCGTTTCCCACAGACGGCGTCAATTGATGTAACCAAATTATCTCAGCCGACGAGCAACCACCACCTCGGGAGCTCGGGACGTCGGGATTGCTGGTGATGGAAGTTGGTTCTTCGAGGTGCCTGCAGCCACATATCACAAGTCAGAGGGGGCTAGAAGTGCGAAGCCCCTCCGATTCTTAGGTCAGGCAGGATGCAAGAGCAAAATAGAGCAAGAAGGATATGTGCTGGGTGCAAAAGAATGCTAGAATGTGTGTGAATTAATGAATGAATGAATGGGACGAACTTGATATTTATAGAGGGGTTAGACGATTCGCTTAACTCGAGTATCTCGTCCGAGATACTCTCCGCGATCCTCGATGATCTTATCGTTCAAATAAGGAAAGACGTATCCGGGTTGAATTCTCAAATAAGGAAAGCCGTATTAAGACTGGATTCTGGTAGATATGACACTATACTCGGGAAACATCCCCAATATGAGCACGAGTCATCGGGTGACTTCCCGATCTTAGTGGTGCAGGTCGGGATTTGGAGCGGTGCAGTGATTTGTCTTTATGTTTCGTACTAATTATCTTTTACTTATTTTTTTATATTTGATTGATATCCTTAGCTTTAATTTCATCATTCAATCAAACATAATTTATTGAATTCTATGATATAAGCACCGATTCATGCATGAGTTATAAGGGTGATGTGGGACGGGATGCTTGCTTAGGAAGCCATAGGAGTCCCACAAAACAAATATTTCTATTGTCTACAAATCTCAATTATTAGAATAATGTAAACAATACTCCAAATATTGTTTTTATTCTAACAATTTCGTTTTCCCATCCAAGAATATTGTAACTAAATAATTATTACACGCTGCTAATCTCATTCAAAGCAAGAAAAAATCTAGCCAAAACCCCAATTAGACTTAAAACCTTGTCATCTACTTTTCAATTAGGAGCATATAAATATAGTGTAATTAAACATTATACTTATTATATTTAGAATCAAAATAGGGTAACGCGACAATCACATGCTTTCAAATAATGAGTGGGGAAGGACACCAACTTGCCTCTTTAAGCCACGTCGCCGGGCCTTTCCTGCACAGTAGCCATCAAAAGGTCGAGGATTCCACTATCAATCGATTTTGGTTTTGGAGGAACACAAATATCATATATAAGAGAATCAATCATAGAATCCATAAACACAAACGTATATAAACATACAAGTTTTCCAAAACATATCAGTGTCAATCAAATTCAAATTTTTAACTCAAAATTGTATTCCTTAATTACGTCGAATGCTCGTCACTTTTTCAAAAATTACAATTCATAACAGTTATTATCAAATCCTTTAAAGGAAAAAATTTATTGGATGCACTTTATAAATTGAAAATTAGGAGCAAATCTATCATGTTTATCTGAGATCTTGAATTCAATTCTGTATATTTACTGGATGAGCCCTTGTGTTAGTTATTCTTTTCTATAAACAAGATATGTACCTAGGACTCGATCATCCATATGGAACAGCGACAGCAAAAATTAGGCTAAGCCGCGTGGAATATGGTCAAAGCCAATGCAAAATTGCAAGTTTCTAAGCTAGTGCAAAATTGTAAAATTTATCTATTTTTTAACTCTAAAATCATCTTATAATTTTATATTTTATGGGGATCAAATAGTGACCACTAGCATCTGCTGTGTTAGGATAAAAAAGGAAAAATTGTCATTTTGGTCCTCTATCTTCAACTGTTTTCCCTTTTAGTCTTGTAATTAGTCAAACTTCAGTTGATCCTTTAACTTTTAATTTTTACCTATTTTAATCCGATTTTATGAATTGGTCAATTTTGATATTAAATTGCTGACTAGGCAAAATTTAGTTGATGACATGGCAACATTTTGGGAATTTTTGAATTTAATACAATATTATCCTAATTGGAATGACACATCATTGGACAAAAAATATAAATTGTAAATAGATAATTAAAAAAATCACAATTAAAAACATCAACCCTTCTTGCTAAATTAATTTCGGAAATGAGCAAGCGCAGGAACCCATGGGTATGTGGTTCAAGCGATAAGGGCGCCATATATACCATTGGATATAGTTGTTTTGTATTATTGTATTATTCATTTTAATACCCGGTAGCCAAATGAAAATGGTTCTTCTCTAAATCCAAAAATTTAATATTCGGTAGTGAATCTCGTTTATATGCAAAAGAACGAAACCTTTTAATCCATTACCAATGCAAAATTTTTAATGGAAATTCAAACATAGGATTGTGCCGCATAAAGGTAATAAGAAGGCTAACATTCCAAAAACATGAGAATGAAAATATCACAAAATATGAGAATAAAACATACTGTAGTGTTGTGGGGATTGTTTATCATTCTCCGGTCTTCTAATCTTCATTGTGATTTTTTGGTGAGATTTGATTTTTATTCTAATGTAAATGAGTTGCCATTGTTCTGCTTCATGTCTAGGATTTTTTAGATTAATTTAGCAAGAAAGAGTTGGTGTTTTTAATTGTGAGTTTTTTTAATTATTTATTTATAGTTTATATTTTTGGTTCAATGATGTCATTCCAAGTAAGATAATATTATATTATATGCAAAATTACCAAATCCGTGCCATGTCATCAAAATAATTTCGCTTAGTCAGCAATTTAATGTCAAAATTGGTCAATTCAGTAAAATCGGATTAAAATAGATAAAAATTAAAAGTTAAAGGATCAATACGGAAGTTTGACTAGTTACAGGACTAAAAGAGAAAACAGTCAAAGATAGAGGACCAAAATGACCTTTCTCCCGGATAAAAAATGATTAAGAGGTAGGATGAATGAACTATTCTGAAAAATCTTTACCTTATAGAGTTGTAATAACCCAAGTTTTGAAATGTTCAAAAGATGATCTAAGCACCTAGAAATTTTTACGAATTATTTCATTTTTACACCAAACATAATCAATCGACATAACCCACTTAAAAGTGATTAAATAATTTGAAATCCTTTGAAACGAAATGCAAAGAAGTAAAATGGATATAAGTTACTTCTAGACTTTTCGACTATAATATTTTAACATTCTTTTCCGAATAAAACTTTTTATCAGCTTTGGTTTTCTCCGGAAAAAATATCACTTAGTTTTATCCGCTTATTTAAGCAAAGCTTATATCAGTGTACCGATTTAAAAGAAATGTAAATGAATTTTCTTTGGTCTTCATATGCAAAGAAAATATGAAATACAATAAAGAAACAAGACACATGAATTTGTTTATGGAACTTCGAAGGTGAAATTTTTCTACATCCCCCCTTCTTCTAGTTGGGAAGAGTTCTAGTAGAAATATTTGATTCATACAATATCTTGTATAAATACACTTCAATTCAGATTTATCCATTATCTAAATTGAAACATCTAGAACAATATTCATTATAGATTGCAGTCTAACAATCCACGTGATATTTAACGTATGTCTGTAATGAGATACTACAATCTTAGTCTTTAATGTCTTTATGTAAAGACCCTCACTCAACTAATATGAAAAAAGCTCATCTTATATATATGTGAGTTATGGTTTGTGCGAGGATTGATCTATATAAAGTTTATATCTTAACTGTATTCTCACACACAAAGGGGACGAGAAGACCAGAGTTCCTCTCTGTTTATCTCACCATTTATTTGCTTGTTCACTCCTCCACACTCTTCTATATGGTGAGTCTTCCCCTCTTTGGATTGTTGTCGTTGCTGTCATGGATTCTCGACCACTGATCTCCTTAAGTATATTCTAGTCAGGAACAGTGTTTCAATATTGATCTTCTTAATGGTGTAGGGTTTCTTCATTTATCCGAAGAACTTTTCTCATCCGCACTGGATAGTTTCTCAACCTGAATCTCTTATCCGACGGACACTCTTAGGCTTAGTTTGGGAGCTGGAAGGGAGAGGAAGGGAAGGAAAAAGAAAAGAAGGAAAGAGAAAGGAAGTGAAGAGAAATAATGTATTTTGTGTTGGGAGTTGAAGAAAGAAAACAAAGGAAGTAGTATTTTTTGTTTGGGAGTTAGATGATTTGGGAGTTAGATGAAAGTGGAAAGGTAAAATAGAGAACAATTTATTTACTTGACTTTTTTAACCTTCAATATCTTTTATTATATGTTTATACATTTAAAGCTACCAATCATGAATTTATTCAAGACTTTAAACCACATATAATGTATAATTCATTTGAAATATTAACTTCACAAAAATAGGTATAAGACATGATTGACATAGAGACGTGTACTCATGTTGGATCTGTTTTTACAGATCCTGATTAAGTTTTGAATTACACAAAACCTGTTATTGTGTTTCTAACAATTCCACTTAAGCGTACAGGTTTTAGGAACGAAGAAGACGATCAACAGCAGCTATATTTGTTCAGCCGATGGTTCACATTATAAACGATCAGCAGTTGGTTTGGTGTTCATAGTATCGGCAGTTGAATTAGCGATGGAGACGTCCAGAGTTAAATCAGTTGTTCGTAATCAGGCGGAGGCCAAGTTGAATCAGCTGGAGCATGATGAACCAGCTGAAACGATGACAACCAGCTGCAAGCGCTAAAGAGAAAAGATGAACCAGCTGGAACTTGTATTGAGAAGTCTGCTGAAGAGATCTATCGAAGGAGAAGATGCGCAAGTTACTGTTGACGAATCTGTTAGCAGTAGCGATTATAAGTACTGTTGATGAATCTATCAACAGTCGCTATTCAAAGAAGAAGAATCGCAAGCTGGAGCTGGAGCTGGAACGAAGAAGATCAGCTGGAGCGCTAAGTGTAGATGACATCAGCAGTGACGTCATCATTCAGCAGGAAGCTACAGTGATCAGCAGAAAGATTCAGCAGATGAGAAGAGATGCGCTAGATATGGAATGAGCTGTGATGACATCAGCCTTGATGTCATCACAATCAGCAGTTGGCTATCAGCAGATGAAGTAAAGCGCGAGAGATGATGCGACGCCGTGCTGGAGAATCAGCAGATGTATTAGCATTGATGACGTCATCTGTGATGTCATCATATTCAGCAGATGATTTGAGAGACCAGACGCAAGAATCAGCAGGTAGCTTGCATCTAGACGCAAGAGGAAGCGACGTCGTAGAGGAGATATTCAGTCGCAAGCTACAGTGCAACCAGCAGATGCTATTTGGAGATAGCGATAGCAAAATGATGTCGTTTACATAAGTTGATACGACAGCGTTTTGCTCTTGCGCTAAAGATTCAGCAGGAAGACTTTGCGTTGATGAATAACCAGTCGCAAGATGAAGAACCAGACGCAAGCAACAGCAGCATCCAGTCGAAAGCTTATATGAATCAGCTGTTGCTACTCAACCAGTCGCAAGCTTTGCATATTCAGTCGACTTGGTTCCCAGGCGCAAAGAATCGAAGAATCAGCAGAAGCTTACAGCAGTCGTAGTGATAATCCAGTAGCGAAGCAGTTGACAACTCACGAAGAATTATCAAAGATGGATGTCAACTGTTGAGCTCAATTCAAATGGAGAAAGCGACAAGAAGCCTGCAAAAGAAAAGGACGCAAGTACTGTTCTCCTGTTGGTACTTTACAGAGAAGCGTTGCACTAAAATGGAAATAAGTCAAATTAGCCAGTTGAAGCGCTGAACAGATTTGGAAGCTATCCAACGGGAAGAAATTCAACAGAGGCTATTTATATTCGAGGAGCGCCATTGAAGACATGGGACGAGCAGACGAGTTGAAGCTCTATAGAGAGTGTTCAGTTGGTGCAACTACAACACTGTGGTAGAATTACATTGATTATACAGTGCACCAACAAGAGGAAAAAAGAAAAGAAGATGAGGCAGTCGACAATCATTCTTGAGAGGATCTTATTGTGTCGACTGTTGAATCTAGATTAGCTTGTTAGAGCATGTCCCTCGTGTGTGAGAAAAACAGAGAGTTTGAGAGCTACAATGTATCAATCTCACACACCCGGATTCATTCACATCTGTTTGTGAATGAATCTCGAAATCTGTTCACAGTTCCCGTCCAAGCATGAAGACGTAAAACTCTTGTGTATATAGTCAGTCACACAGCTACGGCTGTTTGTGCATTTGTGGAGTCTAGGAGTTCTCACAGCTGCTGGTTGTGGGATTGAGTCTGTACACGCAGTTGTAAGATCAAATCTTCTAGTGGAGCCTTCCGAGGTGGAAGAAGGGGAGATGTAGGATGTTGATATCCGAACTTCCAGAAACAAATATGTTGTGTTGTATCGTGTTCTGTTATTCATTCAGCAAGCAATTACTTTAGCACCCATACACGCATAACGCATTCAGCACGCACGCATAAACAAATAATTCAGCAATTAGCATCTTAGCATCGCATAACATTTCACCAGCACACAAGCACTCAAGTCTCGAACAGATTTATGTTGCACATAAATCTGTTTGAGTTGTTTTAAAAATATAGGATTCAGTTCTGGTATTTTCCGCATGATTTTTAAATCATACCAGATCTGTCTCCGGTGCTCTGTTTATTGTATATGTTCAAGAACAACGAGCTATTGCAGCTCAAGTTTGTATCAGCAGCGCGCAAAATTTCGAAAGCCTTTTAAACGCGCTCTTGCTGCTGATCTCTTAGTGATCCTAATTAAATCCGGACCAACAACTCATATGAAGTTTGACTTCTAACACAAAATGTGGTCCTATCAATTACATTGTGTTAACACAAATTAACGCAATAAATGATCTATCTGCAAAAGTATCTTCATTGCTCATAGCATCAAAATTCAAGATTGAGAATCAAGCATCAATTTAGACAAAATATTCTTGCGCCTTTCCGTTGGACATCCAAAAAAGGTTCTTGCTTTATCCGGATTTTTAGTAACGAACATGTAACGGTCATCAATTTGGTATTCTTCAACTCCAATAGTGATCAACTCATTGAAGATCTCACTCTCTGTATAAACTCTTGAGAGATATATGTTGTTTGTTTCACCTCATTTAAAGCTTTACGCATTTTCTGATGGTCCCAGAAATAGGATCACTAAGTAAATAGGAGTTCAGAAGGGGGGGTTGAATGAACTCCTTCGATTTTCGAAAATTCTTTTAAAATGTTTTGCAAGCTTTTTGCTTAACTTAAGTCCGAGTTACCAGACTTAAGAATATCTCAGTTATATTCAAATTTCTCGGCCAACAATATATGTGCGCAAAATGACCGATAGATTTGTGAACAGTAAATAAACACAAGTAATAAGATAGTGCGTAATGTAAAAGAATAGAGATCAGAGTTTGTTTACTGGAAGTTCGGACGTTCAACGCTTGTGAGTACTGTAAGATCTCTGGTTTCTAAGACAAAGAAACTTGATTCAAAGATGTGAACCAGAGAGTGACACTCGAAGATATAACAATGAATATCAAAAGTGAAGATTCTTCGAGTGCTGGAGCTTTTAATGCGTTCAGCGAAGAGTAAGCTCTGGGAGTATTTTGACAGCGTTTTTGCAATAGCAGTGGCAAGAGTTGTTCTTCAAAGCAAAATGTCTGCTATTTATAGTCTTCATTCAACGGTCGATGAATCCAGATAAGGTAGCAAATCCTTTTTGAAATCCTGACAGTGGAACGCCGTCAATCTCGCTTCAGTATATGGCAAATTGCGTTTCGTCAGGGATGCGAGTATCATTTCCTTATGAGTGCTTTCCCGTTGAAATCACCTCTGCCAATGTGTACTATTTTTCCAAAGATAGTACTAACCTCGTCTCCTTAATTTCAGGCGGTATGAGTGATTCTTATTTTGATCATCGATCTTTTCCAAATGAGTATACGATCGAATTTGAATCTTCTTTATGCTTGCGCCTGAAATCTTTTCTATCGACAGATCTCTCCTTGAAGAAGATGAATGAACAGTTCCTTACTGTTGAGAGATAGGATAATCCATTTGCAAATATCAGCACTGGTGACGTCATCATATCTGTCGATTGACACCTTAGTATTGACTGCTGACGTCATCATGTCTATCGATTGGCAATTTTAGTACTGCTGACGTCATCATGTCTGTTAAGAACATTTAAGCTAAATAAGATGATGACGTCATGATGTCTAGTGCTTTCCTGTGGCTGACGTCATCAGATCCGCTGAGGCAAAACGATGTCGTGTTGAACCACTGTCCCCAAAAGCATTGTAGCAAGGTCTGGTGACATTATCGATAAGAATTACTGTTCCAAGATCTGTTGAGACGAACTATGTCGTGTTGAACCACTGTTCCCGAAAACGATACTGTAGCAAGGTCTGGTGAACCTATCGATAAGTAGTACTGTTTCCAGAGCTGTCGAGTAGACTTTCCAAAGTATATTGCCCCTTTTAGTTGGTAGAATAATTTACTGTTCCCATTGCTGTTTGCATATTCCATTGCGATGGTAGACAAGAGCTGTTGGCAGATATCTTCACTCTTAGTACTTCAACATAATTCGAATAACCAAATCAATTTCTCCACTGTTCCAAGATCTGATTTTGATCAACTCGAAACTCATAACTGTAGCTTGAGCTAAACACTGTTGTCATCAATGTTGATCATCGTGAATATTATCATTTAATTCCAAGTCTTTTCTTTTCTTTGTTATCACCAAAACTATAAATTTTATCCTAACAACTTCTTGCGTCTGATTTATGAAGACATTGTACCTTGCGTCTGGTTTATAAGAGCACTGTAGCTTGCATCTGGATTACCGATACTATCATGCGACTGATTCCAAAAGAACTGTACACTGCATCTGGATTTTCAAACTACTGTACACTGCGTCTGGTTTTTCAAACTACTGTACACTGCGTCTGGATTATCCAACGACTAGTCAAACCCTTTACTGTAGGTTCCATCTGTTTTACCAAAACACTATCTCTCGTCTGTTTATGTAACACGTCGATAAAAACAAGGTACTGTAGTTCTCGTCTGGATACTCAACATCTGAATCAATATTCCCTGCGTCTGAATACCCAATACCACTGTAGTTTGCATCTGGATACCAAGAACCTGTCTTGCGACTGGTTTAGAAGCTTGCGTCTGTTTATCCAGTTTTAACTTGTCCTATTTTGTTATCACCAAAACTATAACAATAATATATAATATTTGAAATGAATATATATATATATAACAAAATACCACTTACAGTAATCTGAAGCTTGATTGGTTCAAGGCACGAAATTTGATCAGCTTGTGCAGGATTTCAACTACGAAATCTGATATAGTTTCTGCAGGATTTCAACGTGGAAGCCTACTGATGTTTTGCTTAAATTTTCGGAGTGAGTGAGGGAAATAGACTGCCATCAGCTGGGTATTTATATGTGCAGAAATGGGAGTCAAAATTTCAGCAATTAAAGCCTTAAATTCCTGATTTCATGGTCATTAAAATGGCTGTTACAATAGTAACGGTTTAGACATTGAATTGGATGGCTTAATTGGCCATTAATCCCTCTAAATTGGCAGTTACTGTTGCGAGAAGCTTACTGAAATTCGCGGGCGGAGTTTTCTTTACCAAATCTGAATTTCCGTCGCCAAATATGAATTTGCGTCGCCAAATCTGAATTTACATAGTCGAAGCTGAGTTGACTTTTTCAGATCTGAGCTGACTGCTGACTGTTCAGATCTGAGTTGACTGGTGACTGTCCAGATCTGAGTTGACTGTTCATATCTGAGTTGACTGTTGGCTGTCCAGATTTGAATCGACCGTTGACTGCTCCAGATCTGAGTTGACCGTCCCGAATCTGAGTTGATCGTCCCAGATCTGAGTTGATCGTCCCAGATCTGAGTTGATCGTCCCAGATCTGATTACTTTTTTTCTGGGTTTTCACAGCCTGGCCCACTAATTCTAAACCCAAAAACCTAGACTTAACTTTAAAATAACATCTAACCCTAAACATGACTTGGCCCATAACTTTAACATTGAACCTTAAAAATTTTATAAAATAATCACTCTTTTACTTTAAATCAAGCATTTAAAAATAAAAGTCCACTTGACCCCAATTTTGACTTTAAAATTTAAAACAAATATTAGGTCCATCAAATCATTATAAGTTTGACTTGAAATTTTGACTTAAAATATTTGACCAAAAATTCTTAAAATTGGACCTAAAACATTAAAATTAAAATACCCGGTCCAGAAATAAAATAAGTTGGACCAAACGTAAAAAATTTTGACTTGACCCTCGACTAACCGACCCGGTCCAATCGAACCAAAAGACACGGCCGAACGCAGCTTGCACCATGCGATCGATACGCCTAAACCTTGGCTCGACCAGGTGGTCGAGCCACCTCTTCCTCATCTATGGACCACCACATGACCACCTAAACTCGATCATTAGCCCCTTGAACAGCTCTTGGCCAAAGCATCACAAGATCGAATAAAAAACGTATTGAAAACGATGAAACATGCATGGATCTCAAACATTATGCATTGATCTAAATAAATCACACACAATTCATGCAACACATTCGGAAAACAGTATATTATAGCTTAAATGATGAGAAAAGAAGAGATATAACATGTCTTGATTGGAGAATAAAGCAAACACTGCGTTATCGAGACGGAGGACAAGCGGTGGGACGATCAAACCTTGAAAATTCACACCAAAAACTTGAAAATCTCAAGCTAGGGGAGGGAGGAGGCGTGATAGTGAGGGGACGAAGGAGGTGGAGGGTAGGGTTACAAGAAAATTAGGGTTGTGAGAATGAGTGCTTCCAAATGACCCCTCCAAATGATTTAATTAAGAAAATTAAGAATTTTCCTATACTAACCCTCCACTTATTTAAAATACTGAATAAAACACTAAACATGGGCTTTAAAATCTTAAATTTTCGTAACATATGGCCTCCTAAATTTTGAAATATAATAAAGTCCATTAAAACAGCCCGTATAGGTGAAAAACGGGTTCCCCTCAACCAATAATCATAAAAATCTCATTTTTCGGAAATTGCTGCTTACAAATAATAAATTTAAGTATGAGGGCTTAAAACTTTCAAATAATTTTCATCTCGGTCGCCCCTAGTCTCGTCCACGTGTCGTGAATTCAAATGGGTTAAAAACATAACATGCAACATTAAAACCATCATGAAATCACATAAAATAGCATATAATTTTCTAAAATAATTTTTTCCCCTAGTCATGCACTCATTCCACGTAATTAGGATTTCTGGGAGTTACATTCTCACTCTTGAAAGTGTCTCCTCATTGCATATTTATAGATGGAGGGATAGAGTTTGAGTTGAACAACAGTGAACATTCGTTTCAACTCAACTGTGAAAATTCGGTTCAACTCAAACTGTGAACATTCGTTTCGAATAACTTGATTGTGGTCTCATCATAATCCCGATCGATGATCAGATATCACAGATGTTCTCAGTTAACAAAACTGATCATTATGATGCAAAATCAAATTTTCGGACCATAAATCTATATATGGCAGGTTTACCTCATTAGCTAAATATGAAAGTCTTACTCCCTTAGCTACTTTTAGGAAGTCATACTCCCAACCTTCCTCCTACTATACTCAACACTTTGTGTATCATATCCGTACGGGAATTGGGAGACCAATATTTGTGTGACTCTCAATGGTCAAAGGATACAGCTAGCCGTGGGCTCACAACTCTTTGTAACTCCGAAAACATATTTTCGTACTTACCCATCGGATCATGGTAAAACGTCTAGCAACATTGCCCCATGATCCCCTAGGTATCACTGATAGTGCCTGCAAAAACTTGTTGATTAAGGTTAGCATACAGTACGGTTCTTTCAGTTCAAATATCCCGATCGAATCAATGACCATTGGTAATCGAGAGTCGTTAGAGATTCGATAGCCATGCATACATCTTGGAGATCAAATAGCGACATCGCATGCGCTACTAGGTAATTCATTTACCTAAAGCACATCTAGTAATCTGACCAGAGATTTATCATGCTATTATCTCCTCATATATCATAGGATATCCACGCACAAGGGCGAGCGGTGAATCCTCGACAACGAAACATAGACTACATGCATCGGGACCTCACCCAATTCCGTCACCTGATGACTCCAACGGAGTTGGTAAACGGGTCAAAGTGATGCACCTATCATGTGGAGTCTCAATGAAGTTTCGAGTAATAAGGACTAATTTGTAAAACCAAGACCTCGGACTTAATCCACTCGACAAATGATAACCACTTGGAAATTCCGAACGAGAGTAGTTCGATAGATCACCAGGTCACTATCCGTCTATATGCTCAGAACATCACTATGTATCCTACCAATGAAACGTGGTACTTCGCATCGCATATGCTAGTCTCAAACTCGGGCGGCCCTTATCCTCTTTTGGGCGATCCAATCGACTAGGAACTAGTTTAGAACACGCGTTGACTATTAGATATGTTTCATGATAGCCGTCAAATCCGCTATCACATCTAACATACACTATAATACATTCAAGGTCTTTATCTAACAATTTGTCATCATAATAATGAAGATAAAGAATACCATACAAGAATGCAAATTTCATAAATAAAGATCGTTTTACATAGAGTAAATAAAAAGAAAACTCATATGTCACAAATTGGTTAATTGAACATCTACTCCAACATTTATGACGTGTAAATTTGTAACGCCCCGAAATCCATAGGACCACAATTTTAACCCTTTTAATTTTAAGTGCCATGTTGATATTTTCAGATTTCAGATTTCAGCTTTAAGTTCATTTTAATTGTTTTAAAATCTGATTTCAGATTTGAGATACGGCGCGGAAGGTTTTCGGACAGAATTCGTCTCAAGCACAAGCTCGAGCAGATTTCAGATTTCGGAAATAAAATGCTTCAAATTGATCAAATTGTTACCTTCAAAATCTTTTGGAAAATTTCTAAATTTAAAACAGTAGATGGGAGCTTTTTACAAATCTTTCAAAAAGGACAAATAGTTGGTAGGAATCCCATGCCTACTCGAGTGTTTTCACCTAATGCCAATTATGCTCTTTTATATGATTATTTACGTGAAGTTTGAGTTCACTTTCATTTGAAAAGAAAATATTTCATTCTTAAAACTCTCTGGAGCGCGTCGTGGTGCTTGAGGAGGAATTTTGCAGGAACCAGCTGCCTCCTTGTATCCAGTGTTAAGGCAAGTAAAAGCTGATCCTTGCTACGTCATTTAAAGCATATATTGATTTTCCTCAGTTCTGTTTGCTTGCCTGCTTATGCTAAAGATATAGCAATGTTCCAGCATGTTTATGGAAAAAAAGATCGGGTTCGCTATTTGTTTTCTGTCTCAAAATAATTCCAGTATGTGTTAACGCAAATGTTGATGTGTTTTTAAAACATTGAGCATTCAGATTCTAGTTTCTTGAAATATTATGAAGTTTTTCTTCTTGGTGAACGGCGACGTCTGGACTTGTCTCCAAGTAATCGGCGATGCTGGTCAAATCGGGATTTTGTTCCGGTTAGATAGGCGGAGCTGGTATCTTGGACGTCTTCGAGATGTTGCAGCACTAGTTCAGTATCCAATTCTGTTTTTATACGCTAGCGACAAGATTCTATTATCAAATTTGAAATTCCCATGTCGGATCTGAATTTTCCTGTCAAGTCTATTTTTCGGATGTTAAATCTGTTTCGTGAGTCAAATCAGTGTTACCCCTAGAACACTATTTCTACAGTCACATCTGTTTTCCCGCTAGCGATACCAACCCAGAAGCCACATCTGTGTTATGCTAGCACTACTATTCCATAGTCAAATCTGCTTCAACGCTAGCGCTACTAAATCTAAAGTCAAATCTGATCACGCTAAATGATATTGTTCCATTATGCTTCATCTGTTTTAATGTTAGTGATACCATAGTCGGATATGTCTTAGCGACTAAAATCTATTTTGTACCCGAGTACTATTTTCGTTCGCCAAATCTGTTTTCACTTCAGGGATAAGTTCCCAGTAGTCGAATCTGATGCTCAGTGAGATTTTAAAGAGAAACAAGTTTTAAAAGAAGTGAACCCTGATGATTTTCAGATCTGTTGTCAACCAGATATGAGTTTGAAAAAATTATCTTTAAAGTATTTATGGCGTAGATAACAGACGGTCATAAAGGAAGGGTGAGAAGCTGCCAAGACAGTTGCCCCTTCATAAAGGAAGGGTGAGCAGTCGTCGAGCGTGTCGGTTGCCCTTCATATAGGGCTTCATGCCATAAAGACTAAATTCAGAAGTAGCTTGATCAAGTGCCAAAGGACCTAAGGAGAGCTTCTAAGCCATAAATCATAAGAAATAATGATGAGATCTGGGTTATGTCCCGAATCTGTTTTTACGAAAGATGTTCAATTTTAAATGCCTTCCTTTAAACTAAGTTATATTCAGATATTAGATGTTTGCCTGCATTAAGTGAATTTGTTATTCTCAGATTTTACTTGCTGAGCCTCTAGGCTCATTAGCTTTTAAATGGTGCAGGTGAGACAGATCTGGGGCAGACGGGCGGCGGGAGCTGAACCAGCTGTGGCGATTGTGTTTATCAATGGCCAGCGACTCGCGTCTTAGATGTTGTTGTTTTTGATCTTTTGACAAATCTGTATTAGATCCATTACAACAATGTTTAATTCATATAGAATTCTAGTAGTTGTAATATCATACATTGAAACTTATATCAAATCTGTTATTCGAATGTGTTTCAGTTATTTATACTTGGCGCCAAATTGTGTTTGCATTTCGAATTTTCTGTGTAAGGAATACAGCTTACACAATTATCCTTCAGCCCTTATTTTCCTTTTATTATCTCATTTAACCCAAATCAATTGACACCCGATGGGCTGGGCGTCACAACTTGGTATCAGAGCATGGTCCTGAGATAAACACACACTTCCAGTTGGAATAGATTTCGTCGATCGTTTCTCCAGAGCTGTGAGTTTTACTTTATGTTTCAGAGCATTTGTCTTTTAACTTAGCATGTTCTAATGTTTATATTGTGATAGATTACGGGCTATAGATTAATATGTCTGGAAGAGGAAGAAGTAGAAGAAACACTTCCTTAGAAGAACCCGACCTAGACAGTACGCTAGCATTACCCAACTTCTAAGGCTGTTGGTAGAGCAATCTGGTCGAGGCAATGGCCAATCTTCGAGTAGTAGAGGACCAAGCCACGATGATCCTCAAGAGAAGTTTAGAATGCAGAAAACCAAAGGAGTTTAGTGGTACTACAGATCCGCTAATTGCTGAAAGCTGGATAAAGTCGATGGAGGTTATCTTTGAGTACCTCCAGATGCCAGATTTGGATAGGCCCAGGTGCGCTATCTACATGTTGAGGGATGACGCTATGATTTGGTGGGAAGGATCCAAGCTATCTGTGGATTTGGCATATCTTAATTGGGGAGACTTCAAGCGAGTATTCTTCGAGCAATACTTCACAGCAGACAAGAGGTCTGAGTTGAAGAGGGAATTCCTAACTTTGAAACAAGGAAGTATGACAGTACAGGAGTATGTGCGGATGTTTGAAAGAGGTTGTTATTTGTGCCTCTTATTTTTAATGACCCAGAGGAGAAGCTGAGTCATTTTGTGGAAGGTTAAAGCCTATGTACAAGATGAACGTTAGGCTATCTGTGCCTAAGACTTACAGAGAAGCAGTGATAGAGCCCTGCGTATTGAAAGAGATTGGAAAGATGTGGAAGAAGAAAGGCAACAGAAGAGGAAAGCCTTTCAGCAGAAGGATCAGAGGCCGTTTAAGAAATAGAATATGAATCAGCAGATGCCTCAAGAGCAGAAACCCCTACCCATCCAACCCATTAGTGCAGTTCCTGCTAATAGCAACAGATCAGTGTGTCCCAAGCGCCAGAGAACTCACCCTGGTCCATGCAGACTTGGCCAGAATGTCTGTTTCAGATGTGGGTTACCAGGGCATATGATTAAGAATTGCCCAAAGACTAAACAGCTAGTGACCAGTAGAGCTTTCGTGATGACAGCTGAGCAGGACAATCCAGATTCGACGGTGGTTATGGGTAAGATCTTGATTGCTGGTATGCCCTCTGTAGCTTTGATAGATTCAGGCGCTACCCATTCTTTTATAGCAGCCAAGTTTGCTAAGAAGTTACCCAGCAGACCCGACCAAGTAACTATATGATTTTGCGTAACGGTACCCTCAGGATAAGAGTTAGTATCCTAAGATCTGTTTCGAGATTTAGAACTTAGGCTTCAAGGGCGATTGATTACCGCAGATTTTATTGTGCTACCGATGCCCGAGTTTGACATGATTTTGGGAATGGACTGGTTGACCAAGTATGGAGTAGTGATTGAATTTAAGTGTGAGACCTGAATTTGTATAAGAGATTATTTGTTGGAATGTATCGGATTTTATAGATTTCTGGTGGTTCAGATCTCTGTTTGGTTTGCTTTTTCGGGTCTGAAATAGCATTTGGAACAATTCTGGAAGTCTTCGTATTTTTGGTATTTTGTGGTAAGAGCTGGTTGTTTAGTAAAAACCAGTTGTAGCGTTTATTTGGCAACGTGAGATTCCAAAACTCCGTCGTTTGGAGAGATCTGGTAGCGCTTGAAATACCAGTCGCTGGTTTAGCGTATTTTGTATCGGGTTGGATACGGTGTTGCTTGAATAAGTTGGAGCAACGTCGTTGTGGTGTAGCGCTAGTGAGAGAGCTGATCGCGTGTGTGTGTGTGTGCCTGCTGGTTGTTCAGCCGAAGCAGATGTCAACGCGGGTAAACATCCCTGTAGCGCGAGGAGGAAACGTCGTCGTTTGGATGTTGCGACTGGTTGTCCAGCTGCGAAAGATTTGTGCGCTACTGTAGCTTGCGACTGGTGGTGCGCTACTGTAGCTTGCAGCTGGTATTGCGCGAGAGTTATCGACCAGATTTGATGACGTCAGCGGTGCGACGCCGTTTTTGATTAGTTGCAACGCTGCGTTTTATATGTTGTGGCTGGTACCAGCTTTTGGAGAATTCCCGTGATGTTTAAACCCGTCATCTGGTTGTCCAGCTTTTGGTTGAGAACCAGTCGTAGGTAGTGTCCTACGACGTCGTTTTGTGTGTTTGGGATTATGCTTTGCGGGGTTCGATCAGCCGATGATTTGTTTGGTGCCTGCTGGTTATGTCGGTGGATATTTTAAACCAAGTTTCCAGCTGTTGCGAGATGTATTTAAGGAAGAATTGGTCTTCGATTTCGAGAACCAGATTCCATACTTAGCGAAATATTTTCTCCGATCGTGTTCTTCGCTTCGAACCCTAGGTTACTGTTCACCGTAGCTTTTCTCCGGCAATTCCCATCGTTTCCGGCCGTTGTTTGGTACGTGCGAGGTAGCGTTGGACTCCTCTTGAGAAACTCTATCATTCAATACCACTTTGGGAGGCTGTGATCGGCTAGTTGAGGAACGCGAAGTTGCTGCTTGGTTGTGCGTGGTATCATACAGGTAGAACTTCGTTCCTTTTGTGATGAGATCTGTTCCTAGCCTTGAATTAAGCTCCCTGCTGAGTTGTGTTGTTGAGATTAGTCGCTGGTTTGGTTGAGTGTAGCTCCCAGCCGTGAGATTTTGTAGTTGGCCGTGAATTTCCTGTTAGTTTGCCTGAGATCTGTTGTGCATATGTTTAGCAGGTGTTGAATCAGATCTCTCGGACCCTGTTTGTGGTTATTGTTGCACAGAAGTATAAGGTACGGATCTGAGCTTGAAGTAGCTAGGAATTGGCGTGAGATTGAATGCTAGATGGCTGCTTGTGCATTAACGTGGATGTTGCTGTGTGCATATGTGATTTTTGTTGATTTTAGCTGCTTTGTTATGCATACACGCATTTCCCATATTGCATTCATATTTCGGTTGCATCCATTGTTTCGTATCTTGTATTGCTGTTGTTGATTCTTACCAGGATGCGAGGGCGAGCGGCAATACCGCACTCTCATCTCCCTGCTGGAATCGTTATCCACCATGCGCCGAGTGGTTAACTACCACAGTTCATGGGCGAGGCAACGGCAGGTTGAGTTGTTTGATGCATCTGGTATTCGGGTGTGGTGACATGGCGAGTGGCTCATTACCACACTGTGAACACACCCCGTGGCCACTGTTGTTGCAGATTCTTGGAGCTGTGCTTGAGTTCCTTAGCTCCCTTGTTGGTCGAGCCTTCTGTTGTTATTCGGTGTATCATGCATAGCATCTGCATTTTATCTTATGCATTCTTTTAGCTATATCTGTTGCTCTCCGTACTGGGGTTTGACCCCATGTCCCTCTGGGGCTTGGTTTGTTTCCTTGTTTGTGTTGTTTTCAGGGAACCCAGGTTTTACAGCTGGTCGTGGTTTTAATCCAGCTGGTGGTGCCCCAGGAGGTGGTTAGCGTGTCCTAGTTGCGTATAGCATATTTATATGTATGTATCAGTTAGCCAGGGGGATGCCCTGCGCTTCGTTATTGTATCCAGTAGTTGGAGTCTGATACATGTTATGGTTGTTGTAGGCTATACTGTTGGTTGTTTTTATAAACTGGGATATATTTTGAGTATCGCTCTATTTTAAATTATAATTTTTAAACCGTCAGGCCAAAAGCGAAAATTTTACCCGCTTTTTGATAGCTTCCACGTGTGTTTGTATGATTTTACTCTGTTTAGAGCACGAGGCCTGACATTTTTGGTATCAGAGCTTAAGCTGGGATAAGCTCGATTTCTTTGATCACACTCGAGTCTAGGCACAGTGTGGTGTGTTGTATGTGCTTGGTTATGTGACTACGTGCTGCATATTTCTGTGTTATATGCTATCTATGCCGTATCTGTTCTGTTTTGCTTGATCTTGTTGAGTGTTTTCGTAGATGCCGCCTAGACGTCATGGTAGAGGTAGGGGCAGTTTGGGGAATCAGTAGGACAGAACGAGGATAGGCATAGTGCTCGCAGTCATACTCGTGTTAGTGATGAGGAGCAGGAAGTTGGTGACTTGCCTCCCCCGGTGGAGCGGATGGACGTGGTGATAGCACAGTTTCAGAGGATGAACCCTCCAGTCTTTAATGGTGACGAGTCCAGTGAGGATGCAGACTCATGGCTCCGGAATATCATTGGTCTTTTCGATCGGGTGCAGTATGATGATGATCTTCGGCTGAGTTTAGCGACCCTCTTGCTCAGGAAGGCGGCGGAGCGCTGGTGGCGAGGCGCTTCGAGTACCTTGTTAGAGATCGGTGTTTGGATCTTCTTGGGATAGCTTTTGCGAGACATTCGGCAGGAGTATGTGCCCGAGTCTTATGTGAACGCCCGGGAGTGGGAGTTCGACCATATGGAGCAGGGTTCCATGACTGTTCGGGAGTATGCTAGGAAGTTTTCTTCTCTGTTGGCATACGTTCCCCATGTTTCTGGCCGGGAGAGGGCCAAGCGGACTCGATTCTTGAGGGCTTGAATGAAGAGTTGTATCAAATGGTTTTGACTAGTAAGCCCAAGACTTACGCTGAGGCTGTGGACAATGCCATCGACATTGAGGAAGGTTTGCATAGTTGTCGTGCTCGTAGGAAGCAGGCAGGTGGTCGTCCTGATATTCAGGGAGCGCAGTCTTCTCAGTCCTCCCAGTCAGCCTATCAGCCCCAGCAGCAGCAGCAGCAGCCACAGGTGGCTCAGCAGTCTGGCCGTCAGAGGTTTCGACCCCAAGGTCAGCAGTTCAAGAAGAAGTCGGGTTCTGGCTCTTCTGGTTCGGGCATCTCAAGTAGCAGTGGTTCTCGGGCTGAGTTTTGCAGTTTTTGCCGTGGAAAGCATCCTTCCACTCAGTGTGTAGGTGTGCAGGGTTCCTGCAACCTTTGTGGTCAGTACGGGTATTTTGCGAGAGTGTGTCCGTTCGCTGGATCACAGCAGACCGTGGCCCAGCTTCAGGGTCGTGGAGGTCAGTCTAGGGGCCGTTCTCAGCAGTTTCAGCAACCCCGATTGGGTGAGACTCAGTTTAGGCCGTTTTAGCAGCCTGGTCCGTCGCGGTTTGGACAGTCGTCTCAGCCTTTCTTCTCAGGACCCCAGCATGCTCAGGTTAACGCCATCACTAGAGAGCAGGCCGAGGAGACACCGAGTCGGGTAATTGCAGGTACTTGCCTTGTTTTTTATTTTCCCGCGCATGTGTTGTTTGACACCGGTGCATCATATTCGTTTATTTCTGATTCGTTTGTTGTTGAGCATGGTCTGTGTACCATTTCATTGCGTGATGCTGTTTCCGTGTCTACCCCTGGCGGTGTGAGCTTGTTCTCCCAGGAGGTTTTGTTGGATGGTGTGTTGCGGTTTGGTGAGCATGTCCTGTTAGCAAACTTGATCCGTTTGATGCTTTGGGATTTTGATTGCATAGTTGGGATGGATGTGCTGTCCAACTATAGGGCCTCCGTGGACTGCTTCCATGGGATTGTGCATTTTAGGCCTTTGTCTGGCGAGAAGTGGGACTTCTACGGCCAGGATTCTAGATCGAAGATCCCGTTGGTCTCAGCGATGGAGATGTTTAGCTTGTTGTCTTTGGGGAATGCTGGCTTTATGATTTACGCTTTGGATGTGTCTTCTTCTTTCCGTGTTCAACTCAGTGATGTTCCCGTGGTGCGACAATTCCGGGATGTGTTTCCGGAGGAGATTCCTAGTTTCCCTCCGAGGCGGGAAATAGACTTCAGCATAGAGCTGGTGCCTGGCACAGCTTCGATTTCGCGTGCTCCTTATCGTCTGGCGCCTGCGGAGTTGAGAGAACTCAAGGTGCAGTTAGATGATTTGCTGGAGAAAGGTTTTATTCGACCTAGTATGTCACCGTGGGGAGCGCCCATACTGTTTGTGAAGAAGAAGGATGGCTCGATGCATATGTGCATTGATTTTCGCCAGTTGAATAAATCCACTGTCAAGAAAAAGTACCCGTTGCCGAGAATCGATGATCTGTTTGATCAGTTGCAAGGTTCTGCGGTGTATTCAAAGATTGATCTTCGTTCCGGGTACCATCAGCTGAGAGTGAGAGATCAGGATGTCGCGAAGACTGCGTTTCGTACGAGGTACGGACACTTTGAGTTTTTGGTGATGCCGTTTGGTTTGACCAATGCTCCTGCAGTCTTTATGGATTTGATGAACCGAGTTTTTCGCGAGTTTATTCTGCGGTGTATTCAAAGATTGATCTTCGTTCCGGGTACCATCAGCTGAGAGTGAGAGATCAGGATGTCGCGAAGACTGCGTTTCGTACGAGGTACGGACACTTTGAGTTTTTGGTGATGCCGTTTGGTTTGACCAATGCTCCTGCAGTCTTTATGGATTTGATGAACCGAGTTTTCCACGAGTTTATCGATCAGTTTGTGATCGTGTTCATCGACGACATCTTAGT
>KV010184.1:63523-79280 GCA_001598015.1 Dorcoceras hygrometricum | reverse complement strand
GACTATGCTCCAGCTGGTTCAACTTGGCCCTCGCCTGATTACGAACAGCTGATTCAACTTTGGACGTCTCCATTGCTAATCCAGCTGCCCGTCTAAATGAATGCACCAAACCAGCTGCTGAACTTTAACTTTCAAACCATCGACTGGACAGATTACTGCTACTGCTGATCTTCTTCTTCGGTAAGATAAGATGTACTGTTGGATCTGTTTTGACAGATCCTAATTAAGTTTTGAATTACACAAAACCTGTTATTGTGTTTCTAACAACTTGAGTGTAACCAGCTGGAACGATGACAACCAGCTGCAAGCGCTAAAGAGAAAAGATGAACAAGCTGGAACATGTAGTTGAGAAGTCTGCTGGAGAATTAGTTCGAAGAAGAAGATTCCAATTATAAGTACTGTTGACGAATCTGTTAGCAGTCGCGATTATAAGTACTGTTGATGAATCTATTAACAGTCGCTATTCAAGAAGCTAAGAAGATGCGCAAGATGGAGCTGGAACGAAGAAGTTCAGCAGGAAGCTACAGTGGAATAGAATCAGCAGAGAGCTTCAACCAGCAGTTGATATTTGGAGTTGGCGATTGCAAAACGATGTCGCGTGAATAAGTTGGAACGACAGCGTTTTGCATTCGCAATAAGTATCAGCAGATGAGAAGAGAAGCGAAAAAGAGGAATGACTAAGCGTAGATGACATCAGCAGTGACGTCATCATTCAGCAGGAAGCTACAGTGGAATAGAATCAGCAGAGAGCTTCAACCAGCAGTTGATATTTGGAGTTGGCGATTGCAAAACGATGTCGCGTGAATAAGTTGGAACGACAGCGTTTTGCATTCGCAATAAGTATCAGCAGATGAGAAGAGAAGCGAAAAAGATGAAGCGACGTCGTGTTGAAGAATCAGCAGATGTATTAGCGTTGATGACGTCATCGGTGACGTCATCATATTCAGCAGATGATTTGAGAGAGCAGTCGCAAGAATCAGCAGGTAGCTTGTACATCCAGACGCAAGAGGAAGCGACGTCGTAGAGGAGATATCCAGTCGCAAGCTACTGTTCACCAGCAGATGCTATTTGGAGATAGCGATAGCAAAACGATGTCGTTTACATAAGTTGATACGACAGCGTTTTACTCTTGCGCTAAAGTTTCAGCAGGAAGACTTTGCGTTGATCCAGTCGCGTGCTTCAGTTCTATGCATTCAGTCGCAAGATATTGTACCAGTCGCAAGCTACAGTGCTTTGCTTCCAGTCGACAAATATATCAGCAGAAGATGAATTCAGTCGTAGTGATAAACTAGTAGCGAAGCAGTTGACAATTTACGAAGAGTTCGAAGAGTTTTCAAGAGCTGGATGTCAACTGCTGAGCGAAATTCAAATGGCGAAAGCGACAAGACGCAATCAACGCTCAAGATGGAAAGGATCAATGGCTGAGATTTAGTCGTGCATATTGCCTCAATTCAAGGGAACAAGATTTGTACTATTCTGGGAAATAGTACACTTTACAGAGGAGCGTTGCACTGAAATGGAAAGAAGACAAATTAGCCATATGAAGCGCTGAACAGATTTGGAATCTATCTAACGGCCATATTTCAAATACAGGCTATATATTCGAGAAGCGCCATTGAAGAAGAGTGGGTGAGACGTTGGTGCGACTACAGCACAGTTGCAGAAATACATTGATTATACAGTGCACCAACAGAGGGAAAATGAAGAGAAAGACGAAGCAATCGACCGCCATTAGGGAGGAGCTTTCACGAGAGTCGATTGCTGAGTCTAGATTAGCTTGTTAGAGCATTTCCCTAGTGTGTGAGAAAAACAGAGAGTTTGAGAGCTTCATTGTATCAATCTCACACACCGAGATTCATTCACATCTATTTGTGAATGGATCTCGAAATCTTTTATCAGTTCCCGTCCAAGCACGATGACGTAAAACTCATGTGTATGTAGTCAGTCACACAGTTGCGGCTGTTGTGCATTTGTGGAGTCTAGGAGTTCTCACAGCTGCTGGTTGTGGGATTGGGTCTGTACACGAAGTTGTAAGATCAAATCTTCTAGTGGAGCCTTCCGAGGTGGAAGAAGGGGAGATGTAGGACATTGAAGTCCGAACTTCCAGAAACAAACCTGCTGAGTATCGTGTTCTTCATTCAGTATTTACTTAGCACGCATACACGTTTACAGTTCAACACTTGCATATATTTTAGCATACGCATAAACAGAATTCAGCACTTAGCATTCTCGCATACACAGTTAGCACACTAGCACTTGCAAGTCTCGAACAGATTTATGTTGTACATAAATCTGTTTGAGTTGTTTTAAAATATAGGATTCAGTTCTGGTATTTTCCGCATGATTTTTGAATCATACCAGATCTGTCTCCGGTGCTCTTCATCGTGATTTTAAATGTTCAAGAACAACGAGCTATTGCAGCTCCAGTTTTTATCAGCAGCGCGCAAAACTTTAAAGGCTTTTAACAAAGCGCGGCTGCTGATTTTCTCTTTGATCCTATTTCCAGGGACCAACATGTACCATGCTTTGAAGCCGCACTTTTGGTGGGCTGGCCTAAAGAGCGACGTTGCTGGTTTTGTTGCTCGTTGTTTGAATTGTCAGATGGTTAAGGCCGAAAGGATGAGACCTGGTGATCTGTTGCAGAGTTTGGAGGTTCCCAATGGAATTGGGAGCACATAGCTATGGATTTTGTGACGCATCTGCCTCGTTCCAACAGAGGATGCGATGCTATTTGGGTGGTTATAGACCGTCTGTCGAAGTCTGTGCATTTTATTCCCTATGGAATGACCTTCTCGTTGAAAAAGATGGCGAATCTGTACGTTGATTTTGTTGTTAGACTGCATCGTGTGCCCATTTCGATCGTTTCTGACCGAGATCCGAGGTTTACTTCCAGGTTTTGGAAGAGTTTGCAAACAGCTTTGGGTTCCAGATTGGCTATGAGCACAGCGTATCACCCCCAGACAGATGGCCAATCTGAGTGCACTATCCAGACGTTGGAGGATATGTTGCGAGCTGTTGTGTTGGATTTCGGAGGTAGCTGGCAAGACTCGTTGTCTTTAGTTGAGTTTTCGTATAATAATAGCTATCAGGTGACGATTGGCATGGCACCGTTTGAGGCTTTGTATGACAGGAAGTGCAGATAGCCGGTATGTTGGGAAGAAGTGGGGGAGAAGCAGCTATCTGCCCCTGACTTTGTGCAGCAAATGAAAGATCATGTGGATCTTATTAGACAACGGATGAAAGCTGCCCAGGATCGCCAATCCAGTTATGCGAATAAGAGGCGTCGACCTCTTGAGTTTCAGGTTGGTGATCGTGTATTTCTCAAAGTTTCTCCGTTTCACAGTGTTATGCGCTTTGGACGCAAGGGAAAGTTAGCCCCTCGTTACGTCGGACCGTATGAGATTGTTGAGAGGATTGGCCCTTTAGCGTATCGGATGTTGTTGCCGTCAGAGTTGTCTTCTCTTCATGATGTCTTTCATGTTTCCATGTTGAGGAAGTACGAGCCAGATCCATCTCATGTGCTTAGGACTGACGAGGTGGAGTTAGATCAGTCGTTGAGCTATCAGGAATATCCTTTGCAGATCCTTGGCAGAAAAGAGAAACAGCTGAGAAATAAAACCATTCCGTTGGTGATGGTACAGTGGAGCAAACAAGGAAGGGAAGAGGCTACTTGGGAGCTGGAAGAAAAGATGCAGCGCGAGTGGCCACATCTGTTTGAGTAGCTGTTGAGCTAAATTCCAGTAGTTTGTGGCTTTTGGTTGTATTTCTTCCCTAGTTGTTGTTATATGTTTGCTCAGTTATCTTGAACTCTTGGCCTTGTGTTGGGCGAGTTCTGTTTCTATCTTGCTGTTGCTATGTTGTTGTGCCAGAATTTTTATTTGATTTCGGGGACGAAATCCTTTTTAGTGGGGGAGAAATGTGAGACCTGAATTTGTATAAGATATTATTTGTTGGAATGTATCGGATTTTAGAGATTTCTTGTGGTTCAGATCTCTGTTTTGTTTGCTTTTTCGGGTCTGAAATATCATTTGGAACAATTCTGGAAGTCTTCGTAATTTTAGAGATTTCTTGTGGTTCAGATCTCTGTTTTGTTTGCTTTTTCGGGTCTGAAATATCATTTGGAACAATTCTGGAAGTCTTCGTATTTTTGGTATTTTGTGGTAAGAGCTGGTTGTTTAGTAAAAACCAGTTGTAGCATTTATTTGGCAACGTGAGATTCCAAAACGCCGTCGTTTGGAGAGATCTGGTAGCGCTTGAAATACCAGTCGCTGGTTTAGCATATTTTGTATCGGGTTGGATACGGTGTCGTTTGAATAAGTTGGAGCGACGTCATTGTGGTGTAGCGCTAGTGAGAGAGCTGATCGCGTGTGTGTGTGCCTGCTGGTTGTTCAGCCGAAGCAGATGTCAACGCGGGTCAACATCCCTGTAGCGCGAGGAGGAAACGTTGTCGTTTGGATGTTGCGACTGGTTGTCCAGCTGCAAAAGATTTGTGCGCTACTGTAGCTTGCGACTGGTGGTACGCTACTGTAGCTTGCAGCTGGTATTGCGCGAGAGTTATCGACCAGATTTGATGACGTCAGCGGTGCGATGCCGTTTTTGATTAGTTGCAACGCTGCGTTTTATATGTTGCGGCTGGTACCAGCTTTTGGAGAATTCCCACGATGTTTAAACCAGTCGTCTGGTTGTCCAGCTTTTGGTTGAGAACCAGTCGTAGGTAGTGTCCTACGACGTCGTTTTGTGTGTTTGGGATTATGCTTTGCGGGGTTCGATCAGCTGATGATTTGTAGGTGCCTGCTGGTTATTTCGGTGGATATTTTAAACCAAGTTTCCAGCTGTTGCGAGATGTATTTAAGGAAGACTTGGTCTTCGATTTCGAGCACCAGATTCCATACTTAGCGAAATATTTTCCTCGATCGTGTTCTTCGCTTCGAACCCTAGGTTACTGTTCACCATAGATTTTCTCCGGCAATTCCCATCGTTTCCGGCCGTTGTTTGGTACGTGCGAGATAGTGTTGGACTCCTCTTGAGAAACTCTATCATTCAATACCACTTTGGGAGGCTGTGATCGGCTAGTTGAGGAACATGAAGTTGCTGCTCGGTTGTGCGTGGTATCGTACAGGTAGAAATTCGTTCCTTTTGTGATGAGATCTGTTCCTAGCCTTGAATTAAGCTCCCTGCTGAGTTGTGTTGTTGAGATTAGTCGCATGTTTGGTTGAACGTAGCTCCTAGCCATGAGCTTTTGTAGTTGGCCGTGAATTTCCTGTTAGTTTGCCTGAGATCTGTTGTGCGTATGTTTAGAGGTGTTGAATCAGATCTCACGGACCCTGTTTGTGGTTATTGTTGCACAGAAGTATAAGGTACGGATCTGAGTTTGAAGTAGCTGGGAATTGGCGTGAGATTGAATGCTAGATGGCTGCTTGTGCATTAACGTGGATGTTGCTGTGTGCATATGTGATTGTTGTTGATTTTAGCTGCTTTGTTATGCATACACGCATTTCCCATATTACATTCATATTTCGGTTGCAGCCATTGTTTCGTATCTTGTATTGCTGTTGTTGATTCTTACCAGGATGCGAGGGCGAGCGGCAATACCGCACTCTCATCTCCCTGCTGGAATCGTTAGCCACCATGCGCCGAGTGGTTAACTACCACAGTTCATGGGCGAGGCAACGGCAGGTTGAGTTGTTTGATGCATCTGGTATTCGGGTGTGGTGTCATGGCGAGTGGCTCATTACCACACTATGAACACATCCCGTGGCCATTGTTGTTGCAGATTCTTGGAGCTGTGCTTGAGTTCCTTAGCTCCCTTGTTGGTCGAGCCTTCTGTTGTTATCCGGTGTATCATGCATAGCATCTGCATTTTATCTTATGCATTCTTTTAGCTATATCTGTTGCTCTCCGTACTGGGGTTTGACCCCATGTCCCTCTGGGGCTTGGTTTGTTTCCTTGTTTGTGTTGTTTTCAGGGAACCCAGGTTTTACAGCTGGTCGTGGTTTTAATCCAGCTGGTGGTGCCCCAGGAGGTGGTTAGCGTGTCCCAGTTGCGTATAGCATATTTATATGTATGTATCAGTTAGCCAGGGGGATGCCCTGCGCTTCGTTATTGTATCCAGTAGTTGGAGTATGATACATGTTATGGTTGTTGTATGCTATACTGTTGGTTGTTTTTATAAACTGGGATATATTTTGAGTATCGCTCTATTTTAAATTATAATTTTTTAAACCGTCAGGTCAAAAGCGAAAATTTTACCCGCTTTTTGATAGCTTCCGCGTGTGTTTGTATGATTTTACTCTGTTTAGAGCACAAGGCCTGACATTAAGTCCCGAACAGTAGTGGTTAATCCACATAGAGGAGACCCGTTTACGTTTGAAGCCAATCAGAATTGGAGGATCCCACGCATTATATCAGCTCTTAAGGCTCAAAGCTGTTTGAGGAAAGGAGGGGTAGGATTTTTAGCAAGCCTATCGTCCTTAGCTACGATTAGCAAGCCCCAACTTTCGGATGTGTAGGAAGTGAATGAATTTCCAGAAGTTTTCCCAGAGGATATCCAAGGACTACCACCAGATAGAGAGCTGGAATTTTCGATCGAATTAGTGCCAGGAGCAACACCTGTATCCAGACCACCCTATCGCTTAGCTCCATCTGAGATGAATGAATTAAAGGAACAGATACAAGATCTGTTGGATAAGGGATTCATTATACCAAGCACGTCACCCTGGGGAGCCCCTGTCCTTTTTGTTAAGAAGAAAGATGGGAGTCTGAGGTTATGTATAGATTACTGAGAGCTGAATAAGTTGACCATTAAGAATAAATACCCCCTTCCTAGGATCGAGGATCTGTTTGACCAGCTGAAGGAATCGATAGTCTTTTCTAAGATTGACTTGAGATCTGGTTACCATCAATTGAAGATTAAGTCAGCAGATATCTATAAGACGGCCTTTAGAACCCGCTACGATCACTATGAGTTTCTCGTGATGCCTTTTGGACTTACTACGCACCCTCAGCTTTTATGGATTTAATGAATAGAGTTTTTCAACCATTTTTGGATCAGTTCGTAGTTGTGTTCATAGACGATATCCTTGTGTACTCTAAGACCAGATCTGAGCATGCCGACCATCTGAGATCAGTGCTTCAAGTTTTGAAGAGTAGGCAGTTGTTCGCCAAGTTTAGTAAGTGTGATTTTTGGCGGGAGAAAGTGGCTTTTCTATGTGATATTATATCAAAGGATGGACTATAAGTGGACCCGGCCAAGGTAGAAGCTGTACGTGAGTGGCCAGTTCCCAAATCTATTTCGAAAGTAAAGAGTTTCTTGGTATTAGCCGGATACTATAGACGATTCATTCAAGGATTTTCGAAGATAGCAGTTCCTTTAACCTCGCTAACAAGAAAGCAAGTTAAGTATGATTGGACACCAGATTGTCAACGCAGTTTTGATAAGTTGAAACAAGCGTTGATAGAAGCCCCCATGCTAACCATGCCATGTGATCAAGGAAAATTTGTGATTACACAGATGCGTCCAAGTTGAGCTTAGGTGTTGTACTGATGTAGGACCTAGAGTAATTTCTTATGCCTCCAAACAACTTAAGGATCATAAGAAGAATTATCCCACCCATGACTTAGAACTAGCAGCAGTAGTCTTTGCCTTGAAAATCTGGAGACATTATCTCTATGGGGAGAAGTGTGAGATATTTACAGATCATAAGAGCCTCAAATAATTTTTCACCCAAAAGGAACTTAATATGAGGCAGAGAGATGGCTAGAGCTAGTGAAGGATTACGATTGTACAATCAGATATCATCCAGGAAAGGCCAATGTAGTAGCGGATGCTCTAAGTAGGAAATCTGTTGGATTAGCCCAACTCATCGTCCAGAGACCATTGGCATATGATATTGAGAAGTTTGGAGTGGAATTGGTGCCCAGTGGTAGCACTGTGAGTTTGGCAGATCTCACCATACGATCGAATCTGATAGACCAGATTCGAGAGGGACAGCTGAAAGATGAGCAGCTTCAGAAGTGGGTTAAGCAAGATAGAGAAAGAGGTTGCAATCTCTATTTTGCAGAAGAAGGAGTAGTCAGATTTCAGGACCGGATGTGGTGCCCCAAGTAGACACCCTGAGATCAAATCTGATGGCAGAAGCCCATACAGCTCCATACTGCTAGAGTAGATGCCCAACTAGCCAACTTGTGGCGTGTGGGTTTTATTGACTCTTGTGTATGATGATCTTTATTTATGAAATACGCATTTATTTTATGGCGTTCTTTATTTTCATTATGTTATAATGTTAACAATTGCGTTGGATAAAGACCTAGAATGCACCATAGTGTATGTTAGATGTGATAGTGGATATGATGGCTATCATGAAACACATCTAATAGTCACTGTATATTCTAAACACGTTCCTAGTCGATTGGGCCGTCAAAATGAGGATAAGGCCGCCCGAGCTTGAGACTAGCATCTGAGATGTGAAGTACCATGTTTCATTGGTAGGGAACATTGTGATGTTCTGAGCATGCAGATGGATAGTGACCTGGTGATCTATCGAACTACCCTCGTTCGGACTTCCAAGTGGTTACCATTTATCGAGTGGATAAGTCCGAGGTCTTGGTTGTACTGATTAGCCCTCACTACTCGAAACGCCATTGAGACTCTACATGATAGGTGCCTCACTTTGACCCGTTTACCAACTCACTTGGGGTCATTAGGTGGCGGGATTGGGTGAGGACCCGATGCATGTAGGAGTCGATGCTTCGTTGTCGAGGATTCACCGCTCGCTTTTATGCGTGGATATCCTATGCTATCTGAGGAGATAATAGTGTGATAAATCTCTGGCCAGAGTACTAGATGTGTTTTAGGTAAATGGGTTTACCTAGTAACACACGCGATGTCACTATTTGATCTCTGAGATGTATGCATAGTTATTAGATATATAGCGACTCTCGATGTACCAATGGTCGTTGATCTGATCGGAATATATGTGTTGAAAGGACCGTACTGTACGCTAACCACGATCAACTGGTTCTTGCAGGCACTATCAATGATACCTAGGGGATCATGGGGCGATGTTGCTAGGCGCTTTACCATGATCTGATGGATCAGTCCGAAATTGTGATTTCGGAGTCACAATGGTTGTGGGCCCACGGCTAGCTGTATCCCTGAACCATTGAGGGTCACACAAGTACTGGATTCATGATTCCCGCATGGAAACTGAGATCAATTTGTTGAGCAGATGAGGAGGAAGTTAGGGAGTGCGACTTCCTAAAAGTCAACAGGGGTCAAATTGCGATTTCCCAAAGTTGAAGGGCTAAACTGCAATTTTGGACTAGGTGGTCTGAAAATTGTTTTCGCATCATAATACTCAATTTTGGAAATTGTGTAGATCGGTCCGATCAGATCGTCGATCGAAGTTATGATGAAGCCACGGTGATGGAAATTAACCGAATGTTCATATGGACCTGGGCCTGACCCAGGCCCATTGGGCCGGTCCAAGCCCATCACTAGTCTACATATGCATGGCCTAGGGTTGATGTATGACATACCACACAACACAAAACCCTAGCCTCCAAGCGCCGCCCACCCCTCTCCTCCACGCCTCTCTCGGCCGCCGTTGCTTGCCGTGATCGGACTTGTTCCGATCACCTTGTCGTGGAGATTCCGTTCGTGGCAAATTCGTCAGCTCTTCTAGTGCAGACTGAAGAAGGAGTCATGTTTCTAGTCGTGGACCGGATTAGGAGATCTACCGCCGCCTACCGTTGAAGTGCCAGATTCCCTGTGAATCTGGTCGGAGCCAGGCGCCTAGACGCCAGCAAGTAACGCTCTAAAACATCCTATGTATGTTTTATTGCATTATATTTGTTATGTATTGAACGTTTCCGTGGCAAATTTTGAAACTTCCGCTGCGCCCCCGGGAACGGGATCCGGATCCGCCACTGCGTCAACACATACTCTATGCACCCGGGGAGTACTAAGATGTATAAGGACCTCCAGAATTGTATTGGTGGCCGAGAATGAAGATAGATATATCCAGATTTGTCTCTGATAGAGATCCGAAGTTTACGTCAGCTTTCTGGAAGAGTTTGCTTAGAGCTTTGGGTATGAAGTTGACTTTTAGCACAGCCTTTCACCCCCAGACAGATGGTCAGTCAGAAAGGGTGATTCAGATTTTAGAAGATTTACCCCGAGCTTGTATTGTGGATTTTTCAGAGAGCTGGGATTCAAAGCTATCGTTGGTAAAATTTGTGTATAACAACAGTGTACAATCTTCTATCCAGATGGCCCCATACGAAGCTCTCTATGGTCGCAAATGTAGAAAACCACTTCATTGGGATGAGGTAGGAGAACGAGCTGGTTTAGGACCAGATGTGTTAGAGCAAACAGTTGCGGCTGTTAGGAAAATTAGAGAGCAGATGAGAGCTGCTCAGAGCAGACAGAAGAGTTATGCAGATAATAGACGACGGGAGCTGAGTTTTGAGGTTGGTGACCATGTGTTTTGGATAGTAGCTCCTTTGAAGGGAGTAATGCGTTTTGGAAAGAAAGTAAAAAGCTGAGTCCCAGATATATTGGGCCATATGAGATTTTGGAACGAGTAGGAACGTTGGCTTATCGCTTAGCATTGCCCCCACATCTGTCTTCAGTGCATAGTTTTTTCCATGTATCAGCTTTGAGGAAGTATATTCCCAACCCGTCACACGTATTAAGTCATGAGCCAATTCAGTTAGCACCAGATCTGAGTTACGAAGAGAGACCCGAGAGGATTCTTCGAGAGAGATTAGGAAGTTGAGAAATCGTAGTATCCCTATGGTTAAAGTAAAATGGTCTAACCAAACAGAACGAGAAGCTACATGGGAGACCGAAGCAGATATGTATAGTCTTTACCCAGATCTGTTTGGTAAGTAAATTTCGATGACGAAATTCCCATAAGAAGGGTAGAGTTGTAACGCCCTGAAAATCCATAGGACCATAATTTTAACCCTTTTTAATTTTAAGGGCCATGTTGATATTTCCAGATTTCAGATTTCAGCTTTAAGTTCATTTTAATTGTTTTAAAAGCTGATTTCAGATTTGAGATACGGAGCGGAAGGTTTCCGGACAAATTTTTCCTCAAGCACAAGCTCGAGCATATTTCAGATTTCGGATATAAAATGCTTCAAATTGAGCAAATTGTTCCCTTCAAAATCCTTTGGCAAATTTCAAATTTAAAACAGTAGATGGAAGCTTTTTACAAATCTTTCAAAAATGACAAATAGCCATGTTGATATTTCCAGATTTCAGATTTCAGCTTTAAGTTCATTTTAATTGTTTTAAAAGCTGATTTCAGATTTGAGATACGGAGCGGAAGGTTTCCGGACAAATTTTTCCTCAAGCACAAGCTCGAGCATATTTCAGATTTCGGATATAAAATGCTTCAAATTGAGCAAATTGTTCCCTTCAAAATCCTTTGGCAAATTTCAAATTTAAAACAGTAGATGGAAGCTTTTTACAAATCTTTCAAAAATGACAAATAGTTGGTAGGAATCCCATTCCTACTCGAGTGTTTTCACCTAATGCCAATTATGCTCTTTTAAATGATTGTTTACGTGAAGTTTGAGTTCACTTTAATTTGAAAAGAAAATCTTTCATTCTCATAAAACTCTCTGGAGCTCGTCGTGGTGCTTGAGGAGGAATTCTGCAGGAACCAGCTGCCTCCGTGTATCCAGTGTTAAGGCAAGTAAAGCTGATCCTTGCTACGCCATTTAAAGCATATATTGATTTTTCTCAGTTCTGTTTGCTTGCCTGCTTATGCTAAAGATATAGCAATGTTCCAGCATGTTTATGGGAAGAAAGATCGGGTTCACTGTTTGTTTTCTGTTTCAAAATAATTTCAGTATGTTTTAACGCAAATGTTGATGTGTTTTAAAACATTGAGCATTCAGATTCTAGTTTTTTGAAAGATTATGAATTTCTTCTTCTTGGTGAACGGCGACGCCTGGACTTGTAGCACCCAAACCCCACGGGGCCACGAATTTAAGGAAAAAGAAATATAAGACAAAATGAAGGGCTGAAATGAAATGTAGCAAGCGGTATTGCCTTGCCAAGAAAATACGAAGAATAAACAGTTGGCGCCAAGTAGAAAAATTAAAATTTCAATATCAGATTTCAAGTTACAAAATGCAATTGCGAATTAAAACTACTGGAACTCTGTTTGAATTCACTATTGTTATAATAGATCTTAATACAGATTGGCAAAAGATCAAAAAAACAACAACAATAAATCAGAATTCGTGGAACCGCTGGTCTTTTGATAACACCCACACACCACGGCTGATTCAGATCCCTTCTCCCGTCTGCCCCGGAACTGACTCACCTGCACCAAGAAAGCTAGTGAGACTAGGGGCTCAGCAAGCAAAACTGAGAATAACAAGAGCACAAATATGGGCAGGCGCAATACATACAATAACATAGTTTAAAGGAAGACATTTTAAACATAACTGTTCTTAACATCTGATAAGGGAGTACTCAGATCCCAACATTTAATTCTTTAGACTTATGGCTCAGAAGTTCTACTTAGGTCCCGTTGCACTTGATCAAATGACTACTGATATCAGTTTCCATATGGCGAATTTCGCCCAATATGAAGGGGCAACCGACACGCACGACTGCTGCTCACCCTTCCAATATGAACTGTCCTATATCTTTGCCATAAATCTTAAAATCTGAACATTTTCTTCCTTTAAACAACATCTGGGTGAAAATCAAATCTTGACATCGGGGTTCACTTCATTTTAAAATTCATTTTCCATCAACAAACATTTTCACTGAGCATCCAGCTGTGACTTGGGAAAACAGATGTCTGAAAGAAACAGCGTATGGTTACGAGATAAATTTCAGACGTTGCAAAAAGATGTGACTCGGGGGTGCTATCGCTATCAAATTTCAGATGTCGCTAACGGAAATGTTAGATGTTGCGGTCAACTCAGATGTCAACGCAACTGGATGAAGTATTTCAGATGTTTCTATCGGGAATTTCAGATGTTTACTAAGTGAAAGTACTGTTGGCGTAAACAGGTGTCAACGAATTGAGTTTGGTCAATTCAGCTGTTAACTGAGTAATAGGTAAACAGCAGATACCTACAGGGAGCTCAGCTTCTGGGGTAAATCAGATGTCAACGGAATATCGGTTGAACAAACAGATGACGCTAAGGAAATATCATATGAACAGTGAACAGTTGACGCTAAGGAAATATCATATGAACAGTGAACAGCTGAAGCTAAGGAAATCATATGAATAGTGAACAGCTGACGCTAAGAAAATATCATATGAACAGTGAACAGTTGACGCTAGGAAATATCATATGAACAGTGAACAGCTGATGCTAAGGAAATATCATATGAACAGTAAACAACTAAAATGGAACAACTGGTTTAAAGATGAAATTCAGACGTTGGAATAAATTCAACATATGATTGTAACTCGGTGTTGCAACATCAAAAAGACAGCTGCGCTATCAGCTGTTGCCTATCAAACCAGACTTAACTTCTGATTCAATTAGCAACTCCGATTACATAGCGTCAAATTCTGATGTTACCATTCACCAAAAGAAGAAGAACTTCGAAATTTTACGATGAACTGGAACTGGAATGCTCAGTGGTTTAAAAACCAACATCAACAACTTCATAAAATATATTGTGGGTTTCAAACATAAACCCACTGTGAACCCGAACATTTAACATATTCCAAATCAGCAGAAACATGAACAATGGCTGAATTTGAACATAACTCAGGAAAGAAATCACAAAGCTGAAAGAGAACAATACATATGCTTTCATGGCGTAGCAAGAATCAGATTTACTTGCCTTAACACAGGAGAAACACGAAACACAGCAAGCCTTAGCAGCAAGTCTTCTCAAGCACCGCAGCGAGTTTCCTATGATTTCTTTGATGAAAATGAAGGTTTTCTTGAAAAATGATGAACTTATAGTCCACACGTACCATAGGCATGGGAGTCTGACTTGTAACAGGGGAAAAACACTCGAGTAGGCATGGTGTTCCACACCTACTTCTCAAAATTTGTTAAAAGTCCCCTATCACTATTTGAATTTGTCAAAGCAACACTCTCATTTAAAAAGAACCATTCTCCCATCCGAAAAATCGTTTTATTTTGACTTCTGAAAATTACTCAGCTGGTGCTCGGGTAACTGCTGACCAGACCTCTGCACCGTGTTCTGTTAGAGTAGATGCCCAACTAGCCAACTTGTGGCATGTGGGTTTTATTGACTCTTGTGTATAACAATCTTTATTTATTAAATACGCATTTCTTTATGGCATTCTTTATTTTCATAATGTAATAATGTTAACAATTATGTTGGATAAAGACCTAGAATGCGCCATAGTGTATGTTAGATGTGATAGTGGATATGATGGCTATCATGAAACACATCTAATAGTCACTATGTATTCTGAACTCGTTCCTAGTCGATTGGGCCGTCAAAATGAGGATAAGGCCGCCCGAGCTTGATACTAGCATCTGCGATGTGAAGTTCCATGTTTCATTGGTAGGGAACATTGTGATGTTCTGAGCATGCAGATGGATAGGGACCTGGTGATCTATCGAACTACCCTCGTTCGGACATTTCAAGTGGTTACCATTTGTCGAGTGGATAAGTCCGAGGTCTTGGTTGTACTGATTAGCCCTCACCACTCGAAACGTCATTGAGACTCTACATGATAGGCGCCTCACTTTGACCTATTTACCGACTCACTTGGGGTCATTAAGTGGTGGGATTGGGTGAGGTCCCGATGCATGTAGGAGTCGATGCTTCGCTGTCGAGGATTCACCGCTCGCTTTCATGCGTGGATATCCTATGCTATCTGAGGAGATAATAGTGTATAAGTCTCTGGCCAGAGTACTTGATGTGTTTTAGGTAAATGGGTTTACCTAGTAACACTCGTGATGTCACTATTTAATCTCCAAGATGTATGCATAGTTATCGGATCTCTAGCGACTCTCGATTTACCAATGGTCGTTGATCTGATCGGGATATATGTGTTGAAAGGACCGTACTGTACGCTAACCATGACCGACTGGTTCTTGCAGGCACTATAAGTGATACCTAGGGGATCATGGGGCGATGTTGCTAGGTGCTTTACCATGATCCGTTGGGCAAGTCCGAAATTGTGATTTCGGAGTCACAATGGGCGTGGGCACACGGCTAGCTGTATCCCTGAACCATTGAGGGTCACACAAGTACTGGATTCACGATTCCCGTATGGAAACTGAGCTCAATGTGTTGAGCATAGGAGGAGGAATTTAGGGAGTGCGACTTCCTAAAAGTCAACAGGGGTCAAATTGCGATTTCTCAAAGTTGAGGGGCTAAACTGTAATTTTGGACTAGGTGGTCTGAAAAATTGTTTTCACATCATAAAGGGGCTAAACTGTAATTTTGGACTAGGTGGTCTGAAAAATTGTTTTCACATCATAATATTCAGTTTTGGAAACTCTGTTGATCGGTCCGATCTGATCGTCCATCGGAGTTGTGATGGAGCCACGGTGATGGAAACGAACCGAATGTTCATATGGACCTGGGCCTGACCCAGTCCCATTGGATTGGTTCAAGCCCATCATTGGTCTACTTATGTAGACCTAGGGCTACATGACATAACACTTGAACACCAACCATAGCTCCAAAAAGGCGCCTCCCCCTTCTCCCTCACAACCTCACGGACGCCGCCCCTCCGCCGCCGCGCCGTCGCGCCGCCGCCGTTGATCCCGCGATCGGACT